>PVIH01013981.1:20333-56061 GCA_004025045.1 Sigmodon hispidus | reverse complement strand
TGCTCCAGAGTGCACTGGGACGCCGCAGAGAGCACAGGTCCCGGTGGCGGAACCGGAAGCAGTGTGAGGTCAACTCTCCCTCCCAGGCCAGGATACAGGCGCTGAGGCCCGCCGAGCCCTCCTCACCTCTGGTCAGGGTTCGAATCCGCCCCTCAGAGACCCCTGCAGTTAGTTTGCTCAGTTCACTCAGTTCGGGGTCTAAGCAGTGTATTTCTACCTAAGAATTTAAATTCCCAAGAATCCTATTCCCTAGATGGCCTATGTTGCTGCCTAAGTCATTTCTAATATAGGCATAGAAGAGCTGGCTAAGAAATGCTGACCATACCTTCCTCCTTAATTAATTACTGTTTTGAGTGTCTAGTCCTATTTAGTGACCACAACAAGTCCAATCATATAATTTTCTCATAAAAGTAGAATTACTATTCTGAGTTTTAGCTATGTCTGAAAAAATAAAGGAGGTGAATCATCTAAAATATTTTCCTTGTGCACTTTAAATCACTACTAGAGATTGTTTTACTTGACATCCTCTTACTGAGTTTGACTTTTACAGCTTTTAGAGAAGAGTCTAATTTATACAGGGGTACTAGAGAAAAATCAGTATTTTGACCCAGTAACTTTAAATTTGTCTCTGGAAATATATAATAATTTATTCTTCACCATGAACTTACTTTTTCTCCTGTTTCACAGCTAGTGACTCATCTGAGAAACTGTAGCAAGTAGATTGAGAAACTCCATTTTCCTTACACTCAATATGATTGTTACTTCCAACATGTTCACACAATACCTACTACAACCAAAATATTGTCCTTCATCCTGGGAATAGCATGGAGAAAAAGATAACAGACATGAGAGCTGGGCTTATAGAGAAGATAACATATTACCATAGTAATATTGTAAAATTATTCTTTCTGGCAATGTTTACAAGAAAAAAATGTTCTCTGCTAAGTATACTAATGAATAATGCATATACTCAAATGACATTCTTCCAGATGGGGAAATTTTAGTAAGGTGGGTGTACACAGAAATCATATCAGGCAACTGTTGGAAATTTGAAAATGTTTCTAAAAGCAACTATTCTCTACAACTGTGCTCAGAAAAGGAGGTAGGAATTGAACCATTATGCATTGTTACTGAATTCTGCTAAGCTCTCATGCTCACTCAGATCTATAATGCTAGCTTAGCTACTGGTGCCATTGTTCAATATGTCCATCAGAGACTGTTGACACACATTAAGAAGTAAGATTTTATTCTGGGTAAAGAGTTAAGCCATTCAAAAGTAAGAGCGTAAAATGTTAGGGGATGGAATGAGACTGATGAAATAGAATATATTTTTCTCCAATATTTCACTTTATTTTAAGGTCACTAATAATTCTTTGCATTCAGATTCATAAGTCAAGATCACATAAAGCCTGACCTCACTAAGGCAAGAAAAGGAGAGTTCTTCAAGTTCATTCTTCACTCTTAAAATGGACAGGGAGCTAAAAGTGGCCCTATCTGTCCCATAAAGCATTAGTAAATGAGAAGATTTGAAATGGAATGGGTGGTATAGCAGGAAGCTGGGGAAGTTATATTGATGTTAGTGAATAATTAAGTATTATGAACCAAATATCATCAAATGGAGACTTTTCTCAGAAATATGGTTGTTGTGGATTACCAGAACAAGCAAAATCAAAAGTACAACCTTTCTGAATTTCAAGGCAAAGGCATTAAAGCTCATAAAGAATAAATGTATATGTGTATGTATGTGTTATGTATATATATAATGAATATAATATATGTATACATATAATGAATATATGTATACATACATATATGTATGTGTATTGAGTATTGAATATTTACTCAGCTTGTGTTTTTAGCTCAAATCAAATAGTGAAACACATAATAAACATTATTTCTCTGCATGAGCTGCATTGTGATGATGTGATTTCACTTGATAATAGATTCCACTTGTTCACAGATATAGTGCATGGATACAGTATTAGCATGACATTGTATACTTTGACATTATGATGTTGCAGTTTACAAATGTTAGGAACAAATCATTTCTGATAAACGGAGATATCATACATTGTGTCATGTCATTGATGACAGGGAATGAAGGATGTCAGAATGGATCTGGAAGGTGCTTTCTGCATAGCAAGAAGATCTGATTTTACTGACTGATCTGAAGTAGTTGTTCTGTGTTTTCCTCAGGGAGTCTTAATTTTTGTGGCTCATAAACCATATAAATTGGTTCCACAATAATTAAACATGTGTTCTCAAAAATTTTTCTTATTGGCAAGAATCACAGTTTAAATTGCAACAAATCAAATAATGTCACTAAAATGTGAATCTACTTATAAAAATATATGAACAAGGTTATAAATAATGAATATAATTTTATCATATCTCCAGTTAATGCCAAATGGAGTTTATTCAATGGGATTTGTAATTTATGTTTCCATAAAAACCATTCATTTCTAGGTAACTTATAAAGATTTATCTGCCAAATCCATTGTGTATTAGAGCTCAGCCAGGCTGTGTAAAATGAAAACAAAGTTAAACAACTTCACAGGAGACAGAAATGGCCTTTTAAGATTCACAGAAGTATGCCTCCTTGTCTCATCTGAGCAGCCATTGGCAGGAGATTGATGGGCATTGGCAGAGAAGTGTTTCAGAAGGCGGTTGTCTGCTCAGTGGTACCAGAATGAAGCTATCTGTCTTCATTGAACCCCATTAACATGCCCCTCAGATCTATCAGGAGAATGTCTACCTACTTACTTTATAAATTATTACCATCGACAGTTAAATATTTCAGAAGTTGTTTGGAGATATCATTCACCTTACAGCCCGTCATTTACACGCATGCATGTGATTTTATGCATTTTCAGTTCAAGGATTATTCAGAACTACTTTATATTCCTGCCTTAGATGACAGTTTTCTGTTCAAAGTAATCCATAAAGTTTTGAATGTTGCAGTTTATTGAGGTAAATAAAAACAAAGCAAATAATTCACTAACAAAAGTTAATTTCCACTAAGAACTTATGTAGTTAAAATCTCATAAAAATGAAACCACAAGAATGAATTTTACCTGTTTCTATACAAAATGATTATGAACTGCATACAATTTACTCCAATCATCATTGCTTATTTGAAATATTTCTTCTTGTAATTACATATTATCAGATTAATTTTGCATCTGTAACATATTTAAATATAACAAATCTATTTATAAAAATGAGTATTCAGAGCCCACTGCTTAACTTTAATGTTTTCAGCATAATTATTAAATGTTATTCATATAACAGTCAATCCAATTTCCCACTGAACTGTAAAACTAACTATACAGAAGGTAGAACTGGGTATGAAATGCAGGCTGGGAACAGTTTCTTTCAACATAATTAAACTAAATTTCAACTAAATAAAGTCAAGTGCATTTCTGATTTAAAATGCATTGTATTGACTAATATAATTTTCCCAATCCTGAGCTTACATTTCCTCAGAGAGCAGAGGTACATTCCATTAATCTCCTTTTTTAGTTGGAGGATGGCATATAACTGAAATAGACACATAGAAATTGGGCAGACATTCTTCATGGATTATAGAACAGTATTTGGTAGGAAACCAAATCATAAAAGTATTATCAACAAATAATTAAATTGCTTATCACATCAGGAAGGCAAAAGTGGAGTAAAATACACTAAGCAACTGTGAGCCAGAAATTTTTTTTGTGTGTGTGTGATGTATTCTACCTTCTTGGAGTCCTGCATGTAGCTATTTTTTTCATATGTTAAAGTTATAAAAACAAGTCCAAAGAGATTATATCAATTTCATGGTTACCGTGTAAAGGAAGAGTGTAACTGAAATCTCCTGGTTTTCTTTGTCTTGCAGTGACAGTGCTGTCTACATTGCATACTTGGATCCAAAAGAAGGAAAAATAATTTAGAAGAGATACAAGTATTAGAATTGCCTGTTCTTAATTTCCTTCTTTCAATTCTACCTTTATAGACTGCATTGAAATATAGCAAACATGCCATAAAAATAAAACATATATCATTGAAATGTTTTATATATATAGATATTACTTTATGTTTTCTGAAAATGTTATGTTGTATAATGTGCAAACTACAGTATTTATTACCACCATTATCATCCAATTTTAGTAAAAAGTGGTATTCAATGAACTGATATTTTACTTATTTTCACAAACTGAAGTTTATTTTGTGACAAAAGTATGATAGTTAATTATCTAGGTGAATGTGACATTTTTCTTTTTATTTTATTTTTTTATTATGAATCAAGTCATATTTTTTGTCCATGTATCTCCTTGTTCAAACACCCTTCCCCCTCCCACCACTCCATGTCACTCTCTCTTCTCCCCATCACTTTATCTCCTCCCCAGCAAGGGCAGGAGGTCCCCGGGTTTCAAAGTAGCTTAGTTCAGCATTCACTCCATGCAGACATGCTTTCCTCACACAACACATCAAGACTGGGTCAGGTGTTCCTCTGGAGGGAATAGGTTCAAAGATGCCGGTCCAAGGCACTTCGATCCCAAGCTGATCAGTGGTTGTGGTTTACAGCTTGGACATGCTTTGCTTTTTGCTTTTTTGTTTAGTGTCCTTTAATGTGTGAGTACATACCCTGCTTATCTTTCTGGGTTTGTGGTACCTCTCTTAGGAGGATAGTCTCTAAATCCATCCATTTGCCTGCAAATTTTAGGATATCCTTTTTTCTTACTGCTGAGTGGTACTCCATTGTGTAGATGTACCACAGTTTGTTAATCTATTCTTCAGTTGATGGACATCTAGGTTATTTCCAGGTACTTGCTATTACAAAAAATGCTGCTATGAACATAGGTGAACTAATATCTTAGGAGTGTGAATGTGCATCTTTAGGGTATATGCCCAGTAGTGGTATTGCTGGATCCAATAGGAGAATACCAGTTTTCTGAGAAACCAACATACTGCATTCCAGAGTAAATAAACAAGGTTACACCCCCACCAACAATAGAAGAGTATTCCCCTTGCTCTGTAACCTCTCCAAGATAGGCTTTCATTTGGGTCTCTTTCTTGCATTTCTCTGATGGCTAAAGATTTCAAGTGCCTTTCAGCCATTCGTAATTCTTCTGCTGAGAATTCCCTTTATAGTTCTGAACACCATTTTTTGTTTGGTTTATTCAAGGTTTTGGGCTCAAGTGTCTTGAGTTCTCTATATATTTTAGAGATCAGCCCTCTCTCACTTGTAGGGTTTGTGAAAATCTTTTCCCATTCGGTAGGCTGTCGCTTTGTTGTATTGATTGTATGAACTGATAATACTCTGGATTTCATGGGGGTCTGTTGTTCTGTCTCCCTTTTCATTTCCAATTTTGTTGATTTGGATTCTCTCTCTCTGCCTTTTTGTTAGTTTGAATAAGGCTTTATCTATCTTGTTGATTTTCTCAAAAAAACAGCTTTTTGATTTATTGATTTTTTGCATTGTTGTTTTTGTTTCAATTGTATTGGTTTCAGCTCTAAGTCTGATTATTTCCTGCAGTCTACTCCTTCCAAGTGAGTTTTCTTCTAATTGTTCTAAGTCTTTCAGCTGTACTGATAGTTCTCTAGTGTGGGATTTCTCTAGGTTTTCATATAGGCATCAAGTGCTATAAATTTTCCTCTCAAGACTGCCTTCATTGTGTCCTGCAAGTTTTTGTACATTGTGGATTCATTCTCATCAAATTCTAGGAAGTTTTTGATTTTTTTTAATGTCTTCTTTGACCCAGAGGTGGTTCAGTTGAGTGATGTTTAGTTTCCATAAGATGATAGGCTGTCTGTGATTTTTGATTTTGTTGAACTCTAACTTTAGGCCCTGGTGGTCTGATATGATACAAGGGACTATTTTCACTTTTTCTATCTATTGATGTTTGCTCTATGACCAGTTATGTGGTCATTTTTAGAGAAAGTTTCATGTGGTGCTGAGAAATATGTATATTCCTTTGAGTTTGGGTAGAAGCTTCTGTTAATATCAATTAAATTCATTTGCCTCATAATCTGTGTTAGAGTCCTTATTTCTCTGTTGAATCTATCTTGTTGATCTTTCCAAGGATGAAAGTGGGGTTCTCCCACTATTAGGATGTGAGAGTTAATGTAGGATTTGAGCTTTAGTATTGTTTCTTTTACATTGATAAGTACCCTTATATTAAGTTCCTAAATATTCAGGATTGAAATTTCATCTTGACCAATTTTTCCAGAGATGAATAAGTAATGTTTATCCTGGTCTCTTTTGATTGATTTTAGTTTGAAGTCTACTTTGTTCAATATTAGGATGGCAACCCTAGCTTGTTTCTTAGGGCTACTCGCTTGGAAAATCTTTTCCCAAACCTTTACTTTGAGCCTGTGTCTGTCTTTAAGGTTGAGGTGTGGTTCTTGTATACAGCAGAAGGATGGCTTGTGTTTATTTATCCATAGTGTTAGGGTGTGTCTTTTTATAGGTGAATTGAGTCCATTGATATTAATGGATATTAGTGACCACTCATTGATATTTCCTAATATTTTTAGTAGTGGGTTTTATGTATTTTCCTTCTCTGTGTTTTTTGTTTTTTTTTTTCCCTGTGGGGTTATTGTTTGTGGTTTGGTGGGTGTATCTGAGTTCCTTAAGTTGGAGTTAGCATCACTCTAATGCTTTCAAAAGGGCCTGATGGGTAAATAGGTATTGTTTCAGTCTGACTTTGTCATGGAGTATCTTGTTTACTCCTGTTATGGCAATTGATAGTTTTGCTGGGTATACTAGTGTAGGTTTGTAGCCCTGCTCTTTTAGTATCTGTATAACTTCTGACCAAGAGCTGTGTGCTTTCATTGTTTCCATTGAATAGTCAGGAGTTATTCTGATAGGTCTGCCTTTTTAGTTAAGTTGGTCCTTTTCTTTTGCAGCTATTAAAATTTCCTTTGTTCTTTATGTTTTGTGGCTTGATTACTATGTGGAAAACAGATTTTTTTGAGGGGATGGTCAAATCTATTTGGTGTTCTATAAGCTTCTTGTATCTTTATAGGCATCTCCTTCTTTAAGTTGGGAAAATTTTCTTCTATGATTTTATTGAATGCATTATCTGTGCCTTTGATCTAGAATTCTTCTCCTTTCTCTATTCTTATTATTCTCAGGTTAGGTCTTTTCATGGTGTCCTAAATTTCATGAAAGTTTTGTATTATTTTTTGTTTTGTTTTGTTTTTAGTGTTTTCTTTGACTGATATGTCTAACTCTGATATTGAGTCTTCCACTTCAGAGATAAACTCTTTCATCTCTTGGATTCTGTTGGCTATGCTTGTGTCTGTAGTTCTAGCTCTTTTCTTTATGATTTCAATCTCCACCCTTGCATCATTTTGTGGCTTTTTTATTGCTTCTACTTTACTTTTTAGTTTCTGGAATGTTTCTTTCATTTTTTGGTTTACCTTTTCTTGGTTTTCTTTGAAGGATTTGTTTATCTCTTCCAATTTTTTGTTTGTATTTTCTCCTATTTCTTTAAGGAATTTCTTTATATCCTTTTGCAATCCTTCAGTACTCTTCATAATGGTGTTTTTGCTGTTGTTTCCTTCTAATTCCTTTTCATTACTCTGTTTAGGTCTTATAGTAGTAGAACCATCATTTTCTTCTGGTGTTGTCTTGTTGTTCTTTATATTGATATATGTATTTTTCCACTGGCATCTGCCCATGGCTTCAGTGGATCACAATTAGTCAGCTCCTAGTCAATTGTGCCTTGAGGGCTTATATGTCTCCTATCTGCTCTCAACAAGGTTCTGTTAGATCTTTGCCTCTGCTCTGGACAGAGGACTGCATTTCCAAGGCCCTCATTCCTTGCCTGATGATGCAGTTTGCCCTGGAGATGAGGCCCAGCCAGGCAGGCCTAGAGTCTTCTGCTGGGACAAGTCTGAGATCAGATCCTTGTGTATAAACCTAATCCCAGAAAGGAATTCTCCAGACTGCGGCCCAGGGGATGGGATCTGCTCACCTTTGTCTCTGCTTTGGACAGGGACTGTGTTTCAAAGCCCTCTGTTCTTGTCTGATTTGCCCTAGAGATGGCGCCCAGTAGGGCAGGGCCTAGGGCCTTCTTTGACTCCCCTCTGGATGGGGACTGGGTTTCAAAGCCCTTGGTCCTTGTCTGATGATGTAGTTTGCCCTGGAGATGGGGCCCAGCTGGGCAGGGCCTAGAACCTTCTGCTGGGGAGGGTCTGAGATCAGACCTTTGGGAACAAGTCCAATCCTAGAGAGGAATTCTGTGGACTGTGGCCATATTGTTTTTGTTTTTAATCTTAATGTAGGTAAATGTCTTAGTTGTTTTTTTTTTTATTGCTGTGAAACAACAGCATGACCACAGCAACTCTTATATAGGAAAAATTTTTATTTTGTGGCTTACAGTTTTAAGATTTAGTTCATTAATATCGTGACAGGGAATGATTTCATGCTGGCATACATGGTCCTGGTGAAAGAGCTGAGAGTTCTACATCTTTCAAGCAACATGAAGTAAATTGAGACATTTAATATGTCCAACAATTCATACTGACTCCAAAACAGCTAGACCTCATAATAGTGTCACTCCTTTTGAGGGCTATTTTCTTTCAGAGCATCACAAGAAAAAATAAATAAATAAATAAATAAATAAATAAATAAATAAATAATCTCACTGAATATAAGGTAAGCCAAAGTAGGTAATCTGTTGGTCATAGACAAACTGGAAAGTTGATTTCTTCAGACTCACCAAGAATCTGTCCCCTCCCATACACATTTGCCCTGGGAGGATCTGATAAATATCAATCAATCAATAAATAAAATATAAAAAACCAAAACAAAATAACAACAAAAACACATGGAATTCTATAGAAATAGCTGAACAATAGATTGACTTAATGTGTGAGTCATAATTGGTTTTACAATTAAAACCTGAAACCAAATATCAGGATAAATGCTGAAATATCAGAGGGACATGGGAATAAGCCATAGCCATTTCTTACTTCACCAAGTAGTCAGCAGGAAAGGAGAGATTCTGTCTCCAGGAATCCCCAGACTGAATAATGTTCCCTAACCCAGGAATGTCTCCACTACCTCGTACTCCTGTCTTCACACAAACATACCACTTTCTGTTTTAATGTCTGTGAGATGAAAAGCAGGTGACTCTCAAGTACTAATATTAAAGGTGTGAGCCATCAATTCCTGGTTCTGTTTCTCTTTTTGATTGGAAAATCTTGTGTAGCCTAAGGTGGGGGCCTTAAGTTCACAAAGATCTCTCTGCCTCTGTATCCCAAGTACTAGATTTACAGCTGTTTGCCACTACTGGCTGGCCACTCTGGCTAAATTTGTGATTGGCGCAGGCCTCTGATCTTTAAAATATCACAAAATTACACAAAATATCACCACAAGTTAACATAGTTTCAAAATTTAGCTCTGTATCTGTCATCAGCATGCATATCATAGACCATCTGAAATATATATGTGTGTCTACAAAGGACAGCTTCAGTGCAGCCTGAAGAGGGCAAGAGAAAGAAAATCAGTCCTGTTCTCCAAATACCAAAGTGACATTCAGCTAGAACCATAGGTGACTGTTTCTGCAGATGGAGAGCATGGACTTAGTGACCACTGCCACTCTAGCTTGCATAACTTGGGACAACTCTCCTCCTAATTCTGAGGATTCTCTCAAGGACTCTGAAATATTAACTCTTCTTCTCTTTTTTGTTATTCTTCCATATGTAAGCCAGACATGAAAGTCTATTACATTATAAAATTAATTACTTGTTGTGGAAAATTAAAAGAGTCTCAACGTCCTATTAGAAAGGTGTTAATATTGCTACAGAAAAGTTAGAAAAACTGGAAGTCTATTAATTCATTGTTTCACCAATTATTAATGTTATGATTTTTAAATTTCTTTTTAAATATAGAAAACTTAGATCAGTCAGCAAGGTTTAGTAGGAAAAAGTGCTTTTTCTGAAAGAATGAAGAGCTTAGTTGACTTTCAAGCAGCCACACATAAATCTAGAATGACTGCTACAAACTATATATCCAACACTGCAGAGAAGACAGGTGGATACTAACTAGGTACTCTCTTACCAACCAGCTTATCTACAGGAGCAACCTGCTGGTTTGGTGAGATGAGCTGTCTTAAAGCAATAAGGTAGAGGAAGATAGAGAAAAACATCTAAAGATCTGCTGTGGTCTTCTCGAAGCCACATATGGTTATGTATATATATACTCACATGTATATATAATAGGCATATGCTACATACAATACAAACATACATACACACACCCCACAAGCCTTGAGAGACAACTCAGCAGTTGATAATGCATATTGCTCTAACAAAATCTTTTGTTCAGAAACTGAGAAATCATTTTAATATTTTTATAATAGAGAAAAATGAAGTTTGGTAGGTGGGAAGGGGCAGTAAAAAGAATATTACCAAGAGGTATGAAAAAATTTAAAATGAAATAAAATAATAAGTAAAAAGGAGATATAATAAAATAAGCAGTATAATTTATGAGAAAATAAAATTTAAGCCCTCCATTCCTTTGAACAGTCCTTTACTATAAGGTCTGATCAATCTAAAGGTAGGTGTCAATTTATATATGATATTACCTGGTTGACTAAGGAAGAGTACCCATAGCCTTCACTGTATTGCAGACTGTAGAATTAGTTCACCATAGCCTTTATTTTTTTTCACTTTTTTTACGTATAAGGTGGGAGAAGTGGATAAACAAGTCAATAGTTTTGAAACAAATGTCTCAAAGCCAGGAATACTTTTTCAATATATTATGACAAATTTTTGTCTCCTGTGAGTTTTTGTTAACATGGCTAAATAAAGTGATAGTGCTCAAGAGTCTATTCACTAATACTAAAAGACTCTTTAGGGAAGATGTTCAATGTGCTTTGTGCTAGGAATTCAGTTAGAAAGCATTCAAAACACTCAAGGGGCTTAAATTCTACTGATATGTATGAATATGAATAGATAATTTGACTGGTAGAAAATCTTAACAATGATGCTTTTCAAAGTGCTTTAGCATAATCAGATTCAACAAATTTATCTTCAGCTCCAAGAACTTTCCTCAAGGAATTTGCCTCTGAACTGGCCTTATTAAGTGATTGAGAGTATGTAAGAACAAAGATTTGGAATAAATTAGAACTGAGTGGAAACTATGGGGAAGCAACACTTTTACCATTATAAAATATATGCCACGAGCATAGCTAATGTTATTGGTGTAACACAGAGGAGAGGGAAATTGTAGAAACAAGGTAAAGGCATTTGGGGACAGCTCAAGGAGGTTATCTAATAAATCTAAGGGTTCATGCCAGTCTTTTGACAGAAACAGAACTGAAGATTGTCTAAAGACAAACAACTGTGTTCTATCCTGCTCCTTAGCTATCACATTCTTTATTCCATTGATCCTCCAAAACTGTAATGGGAGAAGGAAAAGATTGAAGTTTCAGCTAGAGGAAGAACATGACTCCAGGAGAGAGACTTCACATGGTTTTGACAATTTGTAATGCTACCTTATAGGAAAAAATATACAACAGTGGTGAGTGGAACCACACCTTGTCAGAACTGATTAGATTTGAAGGTTCCTTGCTTTCTGTTTGATAATTTGTTTTTAACTTCACAATCTTTTATTATCCTTTTTTATTATGAATAAAGTCATATTTTTATTCATGTTTATCCTTGTTCAAACTCCCTTCTGCCTTCCATCCCTTCCAGTCACACTCTCTTATCCACATCAAGTCAGGAGGTCCCAAGGTCCCAAGGTGGCTCAGTTCAGCATCCACTCCTGGCAGATCTGCTTTCCTCACCCCAACATCAAGACTGGTTCAGATTTCCTCTGGGGGGAATGGGCTCCAAGGTGCCAGTCCAAGGTGTTTCAGATCCCAAGCTGTGCAGTGGTTTAGTTTGCAGTTTGGACATGCTTTGTTTTTGGCTTTTTTGTTTAAAGTCCACTAATGTGTGAGTACATCCCCTGCTTATCTTTCTGGGTTTGTGGTAAATAATCTCTTATTTAATGTTTTAAGTTAATATTCAAAGTAATGTTTCATTATGAAAATACTGTGCACATTTTTTTTATTTATCTCCCTCTCTCACTGTCCCTCAAACTATTTGAGCCACATTTACTTATCTTCCATTTTTGTTTGACAGTCCCTCCATTTCTTTTTATGGATATTACTTTTTATTCTTTCTTATGCTCCTCTAAACATGTTTAAATATGCAAGTCTTAGTGAAATATAGTTAAAGTTCGCAAATATGCACACACACATAAAAGATGGTATTTTTTAATATGGTTAATGTTTTTCCTAAATTCATGCACATTCTCTATCTCTCTATTTTTTTCAAATTTTTTCCCTTTTATTGAAAATATATTTTTTATCATACAATATATTGTGATTAAAATTTCTCCTCACTCTAACCTTTTAAGATTTTCTCCATCTCCTCTCCCTTCTGAATGCACTTCCATTCTGTTTTCTATTAGGAAAAAAAAATAGGCTTCTGTGAGATAACAACCAAACATGACAAAAATAAAATATAATAAGATAATGCAAGAACCATCATGTAGAATGGGCACAACATCCCAACAGAAGGAGAAAAGTGCCAAGTGTAAGCATGTGAGTAAAGACAAATTACCCATAGTCAGGAGTCACATAAAAATACTAAGATAATAGCTATAATACATATGCAGAGTATACAGTGTAGATCAATGAATACCTTGTAAGACTGCTTGAGTCTCTATGAGGTCATACATACCTTTCTTAGCTGGTTCAGAGGCCTTGACCTGCTAGTGTCCTTTTATCACCTCTGGCTTTTCTCTTCTTTCTGACTCCACTTCCATGATGTTGTGGAGCTATGAGTTGAGGGATTTCACAGAGGCAGTTTAACTCTCCACATAATATCTGCTTTTAGGTTTTTGAATTTGTTTCTATCTGGTGTCAGGCAATTACTGAATAAGGAACTGATCTATGATAATATCAAAATATCATTAGGAGTAATTTTACAGATACCTTTTTTATAGTATAAACCTATAGTATTTGGTTTTACCTTAGGTCTCTGGAATATCTAATCACTTACTATTAGTTATCTAAGCAGTGTCAGGTATGGGATCCATTTTACTGTGAACCCAATATTTTGGTTGGTGTAGAGTGTTTCAAAGACAAGACAAATTGAAAATTAATGGTATTGTTGCTAGATTGGTGTTTATGGTTTTCCTTTATTAGCTTGTAAGTATGTTCCTGCATCAAAGATAGGAAAACATAGGGGTAAAGTTTCTTTGTAGGGTAAAGTACAACTCATTGTTTTAACAATAGTCTAGGTTGAATCTTAGGTATTTCCAAGGGATTTTCTTAGCTAAATCCTCAGTCCTGACACTGTAAGTGCCCACAACTGACTAGATATGGCCAGTTAGGTCTCTGTATTCCACATTAATAAAAAACCTTACTTACATCACCAACATATATTGTGGGAAGTTGCCACTGCACTAGATTTCCATATAATCCCTCAAATGCCCCTCAGCTTTTGTATATTCCATTCCTCAACCCTATCTCTCCTTTTCCTCCTCACCTTATACTCTCATTAGAGTATGTACCTGTCACCAGTTAATCCATAAATTTATTCCATTTTCCTTTTCATGGGTGATTTGTGTGTCTTCCCACTAGTCCTTTTCTCTACATGTAGTCTCTCTCGTTCTGTATATTGTAGCTTGATTATCATTTATTTAACAGTTAGTAACCACATATAAGTAAATTACTACAATATTTGTCTTTCTGCATCTGAGATTACCTTGCTCAGGATTATAATATCCAGTTTCATCTATTTGCTTGAAAATTATATGTCATTTTTATGTTTTTTATTATGAATAAAGTCTCAATTTTAGATGGGGAGAAGAGAGAGTGTCTATGTAATTTTTTAAAACCTAATACTTATTTGCATAAATGTACCATTATATAAATTTACATATTCTTCTGTTGAGTGGCACTAGATTTTTTTCTAACTTCTGGGTATTATGAATAAAGCAGGAATGAACATAACTGAGCAATTGTCTTTTTGGTAGCATAAATAGACCTTTGTGTACCTAACCAAGTAGTATAGGTGGATCTTGAGGTAAATAATTTCTAAACTTTCTGTGGAATTGTAATATTGATTTCCATAGTAGCTATACAAATTTGCACTTCCATTAGAAGTAGAGAAGTTTACCTTCACTCCACATCTTGCCCAGCATAAGCTGTTCCTGGTGCCAATAAATTAAGCCTTTCTAATAAGTATAAGTTTGAATCTCAATTTACATTTTACTTATGACTAGAAATATTGAACAGTTCTCATAGGTATGTGCTTTCATCTATTGGTAATCATTTATTTATATCAGTACCCCATTTTTAAATTGGATTATGTAGTTTTTTGATATCTACTTTCTTTAGTGTTCATATATTTTGGATATTAGTCCTCTGTTATATGTTGAGTTGTTAAGTTTTTTTCACTCTATCAGCTTCTTCTTCATCTGAATAAATTTGTCTTTGCTATGAATTTTGAATTTCATGAGGTCCTGTTTATTAATTTTGACCTTAGTGCCTGCACTAGTGATGTTTTACTCAGAAACTCTTCTCCTATGCCAATGAGTTAATGAATGAATGCCACTAAGGATTATATCATGTTCATTGTGTCTGGTTTTATATTAAGATCTTTCATCCAACTAGACTTGAGTTCTGTGCAACATGATAGCATGAAACTACTTGCTTCTTCCACATGCAAACATCAATCATTTCATTTAGCCAGTCCATCTGTTGAAGATTCCATTTTTTTTTTTTAATTTTGGTTTGTTTGTTTTTTCAGTGAGTATTTTTGTTCTTTTTTTAAAAATCATGTTACCATATATGTGTGGATTTATGTATGGGTCTTGAATTTAATATCATTGATTGTCATATCTGTTTCATGCCAGTATCATGCAAATTTTAATAGTATTGCATTGTAATATAACTTTAAGTTGGTAATGGTGAGACCTCCTTCAGTTTATTGCTTTTTTGTCTGTTTTTCTTCTTTTGTAATTAGAGATTATTTTTGCTATTCTGGAATTTTTGTTTTTCAATATGAAGCTGAAAATTCTCTTTTAAAAGTCCTATAACAAGACCATACCTACTCTAACAAAGCCACATCTGTTGACACTGTTAATCCTTATGAGTTTATGGGGCCAATTATATTCAAACTATTACATTCCACTCCCGGCCCCCAAAAGCTTGTATCAGAATGCATTTAGTTCTACTTCAAAAGTCCCCATAGTCTATAAAAGTCTCAACAATGTTTAAAAGTCCAAAGTTCAAAGTCTCTCCTGAGATTTATGCAATCTCTTAATTATAATCCCCTATAAAATCGAGATTAAAAACAGATTACATATTCCCAACATATAATGGCACAGAATATACATTACCATTCCAAAATGTAAGAAAGAGCACATAGTGAGGAAATACTGGATCAAAGTAGATCGAAAACCAGCTGGGTAAACTCTAAGCTCTGCATCTCTATGTCTGATGTCAAAATGCTGTTCAGATCTCCAACTGCTTTCAGCTTTGTTGACTGTAACACACTTCTCTCTCTTGGGTTGGTTCCTCTCTCTGTTAGCAGCTCTACTCAGCAGGTATCCTACAGCTCTGGCATCTCCAACATCTTGGAAATCTCCAAGGCAATCCATGCTTCAACTTCACAGCCTCACACAACACCCTTGCCACACAGCTGGCCTTAGTGAATTTCTTTAGGTGCAGCACGAGGGATATTCAATAATTCCTTTCTTCCATCCTTGACCCTAAAGCCAGAAACACATGACTGAAGTTGACAAGTTCTACTGCTTGCTGATGCTGGAACATGTTCCCTTATTCAATTACATCTTCACCCGCTTTCTGTTTGCCGTGGTTTCCTTCACTGCCCAAGAACTTGGCTGCTACATTCAAAAGCATCCTTTGCCTTTCTAGTGTGGAAATTAAAGGAATGCACCACCGCACCTGGCTGTAAGTTTTTTTTTTTTTCTTTTCCACAAGTTGCAAATTTATCTTGGTGTGACTTTGCCCTAAGGTCATCATTCTTTTTTGTATTTCTTAATCTGTTAATCTCTTTGAACACAAGATTTAGCTCCAGTCCACTTCCTGGTGCTCCTTTTCTCCTCAAATTGTTCTACCATCTCATATTTTTTTTTTTCTTTTTTAGCTTGTCCTTTTTCATTATAAATCCTCATAAGAGTTACTGCTAGTAATCACAGGACAGTCTATACTAGGCTATTTTGAGATTTCCTTTACCAATGGGATTAATCCAAAACTTTTCACTTTAGCCTCAGGCAGAGTCTTTGGACAAGGACAAAAAGCAGCCACATTATTTAGCAAAATATCACAAAAATGATTTCTGGGCCACATATTAATATTCTTCTCCTCTGAAACCTTTTGAGCCAGTCCCCCACAGTTCAAATCACACTCAGCACCACTGTCTTCTGTGTTCCTTCTAGGATGGCCCATTAAGCGGCACATACACTGTTCAACTGCTATTCTAATCCACAGTACCAAGATCCATATTCCTTCAAAGGAAAACATTGTCTGACCCATAACAGCAACATCTCACTCCCTGGTACCAACTTCTATTGTAGTTAGGGTTTCTATTGCTATAAAGAGTTAACATTACCACAGCAAGTTTTATAAGGAAAACATTTCATCAGGGTGTCTTACAGTTTCTGACACTTAGTCCATTATTGTCATGGTGGGAATTAAGGCAACATGAAGGAAGACATGATGCTAGACAAGGAGCTGAGTTCTTACATTTTGGCCTACAGGGAACAGAAAGTAGTCTGTGACATTTGGCATGGCTTGAGCATATACAGACCTCAAACACAGCCCTAGAGTGAAATACTTCCTCCAACTATACTTAATCCAACAAAGCCACACCTTTTAATAATAGTGCCACTTCCTGATTTTGTATGGGTCAATTACATTCAAACCACAATGTATATGTAACTTAGATTTAAACTCTTACTTTTTTTTAATAAATATACTAGAAAAATAGATGTTTTTAAATAGCAACCATATGTCTTGCTTTCATCTTGGTTGACGACCTCATCAGGATTAAGAAGCCACATGGCTGGCAGCCATTTTTAGTGAGGTTAAAAGAGAGTACATGCTATGTAACTTCACCATCTTGATTAAGGTGAGGTGTGGGCTGGGTGATGGTAGCACACACACCTTTAATCCCAAGACTTAGAAAGCAGAAGCAGATGGATCTCGTTGAGTTCAAGGACAGCCTGATCCACAGAGTTGCAAGATATCAAGGGCTACACAGAGAAACCCTGAAGCAGGGGGAAGATGACCATGACTATTCTATCTTGTAGTATAATAATTACAAGACATTGGGGGAAAGCTGAAATATCAGAGAGAAGAAACAAACCACAGCCAATTCTCACCCAGCTGACTTCTCAGGCAAAACAGGACAACTCCTGTCTTCATAGGTCCTCGGCCTGACTGGTTGCTCAGACAGAGTGACTGAATTTCTGCCTTCTGCCTGATATTTCTCTCCCCCCCCCAGCTATTTTACTTCCTGTTCTATGCTTCTAGAGTTAAATTAAAAGTGTGAGCTACTACTGGCTGATAGACCCTGAACTCACATAGATCCAGAGGCATCTCTGTCTCCTGAGTGATAGGATTATAGCATGGGTCAGCACTCCCTAATCTTCATTGCCTGGCTGTGGTTAATTCTGTCCTCTAATATTCCAGATTAATTAGATTAAATATACAATATATCACCACACATGACCATGTGGTATGAAACAAACTAAGGCAACACTCATAAAACTTAATCCTACTGAACCCTCTTTATAGTAAGCTCCTTTAGACTAAAGAGGCAACAGCAGGTCTACAAAATATATCAGAATAAGATAGATTTTTTTTTCCACAGACAAGATTTCTCTGTATAGCTGTGCAGTTTATTCTGAGGCTTACTCTGTAGACCAAGCTGTCCTTGAACTCACAGAGATCGGCCTGCTTACAGAAGGTTTCCAGCCAGAAACCTTCAAATACCCAACAGCTACTTCTCAAATAATTGACTCTGAGGCTGGACCAGTAGTTCAGGCTTATTACTATCTAGTTCTTACACTTACATTAACACAGAATTCTTATCTATGTTTATCCACATGGCTTGGAACCTTTGCTCAGTGCAGCATTCTCTTCTGCTTCTTTTGAATCTGTCAGCTTCTCTACATTTCTCTTCCCAGAATTCTTCTAATCTGGTTGTCCTGCCTATACTTTCTGCCCGCTACTGACCAATCTGCATTTTATTAAACCAATATGAGTGACAAATCTTTACAATGTACAAAAGCATTATCCCACAGCACCTCTGCCTCCTAAGTGATAGGTTTAAAGGCAGGCACTAACACCACTGAGCTTATGATGGAATTTATATCATAGTTCCTAAGGTTATAAAAGCCTATGCAGGTTATCAGAAACTGATTTAGAGATGTAAGTCTCACTACTTATGTCTCTGTTCACAATATCAGGCTTATGGAAAATTTCAGATAAATAACAATATGTTTGTTGAATATGGTATGTTTGATAAATAAGGTTTGTAAAGTCCTAAGGTTTATCCAGATTAACAGTAACTGACTTGAAAATATATGTCTGGCTCCTTTGTATTTGCTAACTTTGTTAAGCTTTAGCTATTTGAATAAACTGAGCTATATAAGAAACTGATGTTCTACAATGGTGCTCTATGAAAGAGTCAGAAAACTAAGGTTCCCAGTTTCTCTGGACTGTATTCTTTGGAGCAGTCATGTCTTATTTTCATATTTACCATTGTGTGTATGTGAACATGCATGGAGATCAGAGTAGAATTCAGTTCTCTTCTTCCACAACGTGAATCCTGGGAATCAAATTCAGCTCATGAGACTTGGTGCCAAGTGGTCTTACCTGCAGAATCATTCTGATGGCCCCCCAAATATTTTTGTATATAGGTCCTCCGAACATTTGAGATTTGCTTTCTGCTTTGCCATACATTTGTTTCCTTTTCTCAAGAATCTCCTTCCAACTCTGCCTTTAGGAATTGTGCATATATATCTATAAAGTCCAGTCCAGGTCTCACCACTTTCTCTGTCAGTTCCATACAGGAAAAAGTCAGTGCTGACATAACATCTTTCTGCAGTAGTAGGTTTTTTTTTTTTTTTTTTTTTTTTTTTTTTTTTTTTTTTTTTTTTTTTTTTTTTTTTTTTTGGCTCTTTTAAGTTCAAGACCATCATGGGCAACACAAGTCAGAACCCATCTTAAATAACTTTTTCTTAAAGATTTTTTAAATTATGTGATCTTACGCAGTATCTGTATGTGGCTATGTGCACCTCAGAGTGCAGGTGCCCTTTGAATCATAAGATCCCCTGGAGCTGGAGTTATAGGCATTTGTGAGCACCTGATGTGGGTATTGGAACTGAATTTGAGGCCTTTCCAAGAGCAAGAAAATGCTCTTAATAGCTGAGCCATCTTTCCATACTCCTGCCTCAGCCTCCTGAGTACCTGGGAACTACTAGGCTTCACATTTTTGTTTTGTACATCTTTCCAAGGCAAATGATAAAAGCAAGTTCTTTGCTATAAAATGAGGGAGTGAGAATTGATGATTTATAAATTGACTCAAACATTTAACTCTGTCTTCCCCTTGAGATAACAGGAAGAGTGTTAGTTTTTAATGCCATTAAAAAGATGATGAAGCATGCTTATTCTTTCCCCTGTATTCAAAGCTTTGAGGTCATGAAACATAACCAAAAGCAAGCAGGATGTCAAATGCCACTTTAATCTTACAGAGTTTTCAGCATATTGAAAATGAAAAACCAGTGGGTTACAGAAATGGGTATATTAAATTTGCACACGGCATCAGTATTTTTTTTTCCCTCAATCCTGTCACTAGGCTATGTCTGATTTTAATGAAGAAAATCAGTAAACAGCATGATAACAGGGTAAGGTGACTTCATGTTGCATGATTGTGAATCTATAACGTGGTTTTTTTTTAGGTAAAAAGGTCTCAGGCCCCAGGGCTCCAGGCAATGACTCTGCAGGAATGGTGTTGCCTGGGGCCCAGTGTGATTTCACTCTCTGCACTTGCTTACCCACCCGACCTCCCTCCATTTTTCATGGAGGCCTCTTTTCTTTGTAAGGAAGGGCAGCCAGAGTTGGAATAGGGTTCCTAGCTCAACAGGTGTGAAAGGCATCTTCTCTCAATGGCCGCTAAAAAGCCGCCTACTGAAGAACCAGGGCGACTCCACTTGAGAGCGTGTGCCAAGGTTGACTGGTCCTTTCATTTCTAAATTGTATATTCTTGATTTCCTTTAGTTGTCTTTTTATTCTATTTCAAGCTCCAAGTACTATGTTGAATAGATAAGAAGAGAGTGGACAACCATGTATTGTCCTTGATTTTAGTGGAATTTCTTTTTAGTTTCTTTACATATTATTTGAAGGTAGTTATCAGATTAATTTAAACTGCCTTTATTATGTTTTCTTATGTCCCTTATATCTTTAATCTCTCTAGCAATACTATCATGAAGAGGTTTTGGTATCGTCAAAGGCCTTTTACCTTAATTAGGACAATATCCTAATGTAATAATCACTTAGATTTTTATTTCATTATTTTGTGGTGTATTATATTAATAATGCATATATATATATATATATATATAAATCTGCATCTCTAGAATAAACGATACATGTTCCTGGTAGATGATCTTTTTAATGGGCTATTGGATTCAGTTTGCACATATTTTATCGAATGCTTTAGTTAATGATCATAATAAAATTAGTTTGTAATTTTCATTCTTTCTTGGGTCTTTATGTGATTTAAGTTTAACTGTGGCCTTTTTAAATACATTTTACAATATTCCTCTGTTTCCATTTTCTGGAATTATTTGAGTGATTGGAATTAACTCTTTCTTAAAGTCTGACAAAATTTTGACACCATCGGGCCTTGGGCTTTTACTTTTTTTTTTTTGGTAGGGGGATGACTTTTAGTGACTGCTTCTATTTCACTATGGGTCTCTTTCATTATGTCTATTTAAATTACTTATCTGCTAAGCTTATTTCACTCCCCAAAATAGAGAACTGAGGAAATATTGAAACTGCTTATTTTTCCAGCAATTTTAGCCACATTGAACAACTCTCAATTTTCAATTTTTATTATTTGCTTATTTGATTATTCTGTAGCTGATTTATAACTAAGCACAGAGTTTAGGTCAGTCAAGTTCCAGCATCTGTCTTTAATGACTTTAAAAATATTTACTCCTTCTATGGACATTTTTAAAACGTATTTCCTTTTAAGCATCATTAAGATTAAAACATATCATTTTGGAACATCCACTAATTTACATATATGTGTATGTACACATGTGTATGTTCAAGTACACAGATTCAACTCTTTTATAAACATGCTTGCTAGAAATAGCTGTGTAATTATAAACAAATAATGCCAGTATTATAGTCAGAGAACTGTTTCTGTTTATTAAGAGAAAAAAAATGATTAAAAGGTAAAACTAACACGGATTGTACGGCAGAGAAGAGAGAAAATATTCTTAATGGAAAACAATACAGATATATAGATATAGATATAGATATAGATATAGATATAGATATAGATATAGATATAGATATAGATATATGTATATAGTGAGGAACCATAGCATTGGCCTGGCTTGGCTGCTTTCAGAGGCATGAGTCACAGATATTTTAGGTTAGAGTTCTTGATTCTTGGGGAACCATGTGCCTTCCAATGTCTGAGAAACTGAGGCACTCCCTCATGCAGTAAAGTGTTCAGGCTGCCTTGTGTTTTTCTGAATGTTCCCTTTGTAGTCAAGGAAGCATGGTGTCTTGACAGGACAAGTGGTCTTAGACTTTAATCTTATGTATCATCTTCAGCCTGCAAACATGATTGTATCCCGGCAAGTACAACTGTACTATGGTTCCCGGCAGTTGCCACTATACTGTGTCTGAGAAAGATATAAAAGTCTAATTGCTCTTAATAGAATTGCTACAGCCTCAGGCTTTCTGTGACCGCTCCAACTGACCTCATTTAATTTCCCATTGGCCACATTTGATAACCATAACTCAGTAAGTGTAGATGCTTAGTGTATATACATATATATTTGTGTGTGATTATATATTTATAATTCTGTTAAATTACCATATAATGTATATATAATGCATATTCATATATGCATTATTATAACAGTCTAATATTTACTTTAATTCTTTGAGGATTTTATACATTGTATTTGTACATATTCAGAGTTCTCCTCCAGGTTCTCCTGTAACCACCTATCTTTACTATTTAATACATTCCCACCAAACTTTTATTTTCTGTAAGATTTCCTTACTTTTGAAAATATGAAGTTATCTTATTATTAGTTTAGAAAATTTTTATTTTAATTTCACAATATAACTTGAAATCTATATGTTATCTATATTTTTCTATTTTGACATTTTATAAAGTATTATCTCAATTTAGGGAATAAGTAAATTTCTTTCCCTGTCAGATCTTTGAATAAATAAAGAAAAAGCCATCAGCATGTAAAGTAACATGTAAGTAACAAGGTGCTGAAAAAAAAACTGTGGTCTCATAGAAAAGCTAAGCTTAAACACATATGTAGAATAACAGCTTTCCCACACATTATAATAGTATATGGAAAAAGTGGATACAAGCATGGGGAAAAAGACAATCTGAAAAAATAAGTTGCCACAGTGTAATGTAAAAGAAAACAACCTGAGCAGTGAATTTCTGAATTAACTTCATAAAATCCCTTTAAGAGCCACAAAATATACAGAATTTCTTACTCATTGTCAATAAGCTTTACTATGATCTTCAATAAACCTGAAGCAAGTTGAGAAAATAAAACATGAAGTTTATTCTATCTTCTGAATTAAAATGTTGACTACCAATTACTTCACAAAGGACTTAATATGCTATAGGGTAAACTCTGTCTTCAGGATTCCATTAAATCAGTTAATTTTCTTCTCATCCAATATCTAAAGGTCCAATTGTCTTTTATTCTGTACTTGAAACTTTCCAAGGGATATGACACTTACTTCTGATATAAATCTTATGATGATTCATTACTCTTCAAATTAATGTTTCCATAGTCATTTTTCATCATCAAGTTTCTATCATACTGCAGGTTAGCTTTAGCATGGCAGTTGCTGTATGTTCTTCAGACTGACATTTCAATGTCAGGAATTGCATATTATCTCACCACAGATATTTAAAATGGTATCATTTAATGAGTATTATAACACAAAGTAAAGTTTGGCTTGTTTATGGGTGTGTATGCATACACTGAGAAATAAATTCATTTTATGGAAAACAAATGAAAATTTTGCATCTGTTGATATTGGCTTTATGACCAATTATGTGGTCAATTTTAGAGAAAGTTCTATGAGGTGCTGAGAAATATTCCTTTGCATTTGGGTGGAAGCTTCTGTAAATATCTATTAAATCCATTTGCACCTTAATATCTGTTAGACTCCTTATTTCCCTGTTGAGTCTCTGTCTGGTTGATCTATCCAGGAGTGAAAGTGGGGTATTGAAGTCTCCCAATATTAGGGTGTGAGAATTGATGTGGGATTTGAACTTTAATAGTGTTTCTTTTACAGATAGGTGCCCTTATATTAGGGGCATAAATATTCAGGATTAAAATCTCCTCTTGACCAATTTGTCCTCCGATGATTAAGTAATGTCCATCTTGGACTCTTTAATTGATTTTAATTTAAAGTCTACTTTGTTCGATATTATGATGGCAACCCCAGCTTGTTCTTTAGAGCCATTTGATTGGAAAATCTTTTCTCAACCCTTTACTCTGAGCCTGTGTCTGTCTTTGTGGTTGAGGTGTGTTTCTTGTATGCAGTAGAAGGATGGCTTTTGTTTTTGTATCTATTTTGTTAGTGTGTGTCTTTTTATAGGTGAATTGAGTCCATTGATATAAAGGAATGTTAGTGACCACTGATTGATGTTTTCTACTATTTTTTTTGTGATAGTTTTTATGTATTTCCTTTCTCTGGGATTTTCTTCTGTGGGATTATTGAATGTTTGTGGTTTCATGGGTGTATCTGGGATTCTCAGATTGGAGTTTTCCATCTAATACTTTCTGGAAGGCTGGTTTGGCAGAAAATTTTGTTGTACTATATATTTATAAGTCCCATTTAAAATGTACCCTAGTGTTGGTTGTATTATGCTTATACCCCAGCCTTTCCAGCCTAGCCCTGAGGTTCTGTACTGCTGCCCCACAGAAATACACAGATGCTTACATTAATTTTATGCTGATCAGCCTATGCTCCAGGCATATAACTTGCTAATTCTTAATTCTTAATCTAGTCCATGATTGTTATCATATTTAGCCATGCAACTTGGTACCTTTTCTCACAGCAGCATTTTGGCTTATTTTTCTCTGCTTTTGCTTGCATCTCATCTTGAGTCTCTGCCTGAGTCCCTGTGGCATCTCTTCTGGCTTCTCTGTGGCATTTTTCTCCATCTCTGCTCTACCTGTTTCCAGAGTTTTCTTAGTCTGTTATCCCTGCTGACACTGCCTGTCTGTCTTTGGCTAATCAACATTTTTATTAAGCCAGTATGTGGGATAATTATTTGCAACATAACAACATAATCCCACTATACCCTAGGTATTGAATTTATGCCTAAGAATTGATTTTAATGGCAATTCTTCATTGTGTGTAGAGGTATGCTTTCCACCTCTGTAATGCAGACTTTGGGGACAAGATACCAGATTGTCAGCTTTGTTAGCTAACTTATTCCTGTTATAATCATCTTTGAAGGATACCATTCCTACAGAAATTATGTTTATTAATAGTTTGACTATCCTGAAGACCTCAATTTGGTTCCTAGCACACTTATTAGACAGTGTAATCCTTCCTATAACATTAGTTTTAGATGGCATAACTCTATTTTGGCAGGCATGGACAACTGTATTTACATTTTCATACTACCACACATACACGCATGCATACAGATATGCAAAATGATAAAAATTCTTTTATTGAATATTTATTTTCTCGCAAAATATATTCTGATTATTGTTCTCTTGCATCTACTCCTTCCAGTTTCTTATCTCCCCTCTCATTAAGATCCACCCCTTGGTGTCTATCACTAGAAAACAAACTATGTTCTATGAAATAAAAGTAAAATAGTATTTATTAAAATAAAACAAAACTAACACAAAAGATTAGGGTAAAACAAAAGGAAAGAACCCAAGAGATGGAACAAGAAACAGAGACTCACTAATTCATAAACTAGTCATCCCATAAAAATACTGAACTGAGAACCATAATATAGCTGCAAAGAGAAAAGAAAAAATATAACTAAAATAAAAATAACAAATAATAAAATTGTTAAATGTTTTAAATGTTTTTTTTAAAGGTCCTGACAGGGAGTGTACAATGATATTGTTGAGTTCATTGTCTGATGCTCATCTATACCTGAGTGTGTAGCCTACTGTTAGAATAGTTATTACCCCAGTAAGACACACTTGGAGGAAAGTAATTTTTTATTTGCAAGTGGATAGCACTTGTTTCTAGATTAAGGATAGAGACATGTTCTTTATCCATTCTGTCTTTGAGTAACACCTAAGTTGTTTCCAAATAATACCTGTGAAGAATGGAACCACATGAGTGTAGTTGAGCAAGTAAATATCACTGTGGTAGGATAAAGTGTCCTCTGGGTATGTGCTCAGGAGTAGTATAGTTAGATTTTCAGGAGATGTTCTGCATGATCTGCTGAAGAACGAGGCAAAGAGCAGGGACAGATGAAATTGGTGTTCTGCTACAGAAATGGGATGACACTGAGGAACTGATTTTGGAAGAAAGGAAGAAAAAAAAATCAATGTTCCTAGTTATGCAATCTAACGTGGAAAAGTCTGGGATTCCCATGGAATACACATGATGAAGTTGAGAAATGGATAAAGTAATATGTAGAAAAAACAAAGTTTGGGTGGCAAGATATATTTGATTCTCTGGAGGTGTGGTTAGGGAGAGAAGTATGGGCATAGCAGATGTTCTGTTACATATTTGGGGGTGAGACTGGATGATGGGATTTGGAGGAGAGAAAGGGGGTAAGGATTACCAGTTGTTCTACTTCCCTTGCCTGTGTAGAATCAGTGTTCCCAGAAGCTATCCCTCGATGTTACAGGTTGAGATAATAGGATGAGTTATTGGAAGGAAGGTTGGAGAAGAAAGTTTATGTGGCTTTTGAGAAATAGGGGTTAGAGGGAATGAGGAAACTGAAGCAGGTACTCTGCCACTGAACTGGAGATGAGTCTGTGGATTAGAATTGAAGAAGAGAAAGATATAAGGATCTGCAGTTAACTACTACTACCCTGTTCAGAGTAGCCTTTGATTTTTACAGGAAATGACTACTGGTGTTGGAAGTAGAAGAATTATATTTTTAAAAATATAGTTTTATATATCTTTTGTTTTATTATTTATATGTCCACTGTTTAATAATCCACTGGATCCAGAAGGATAAAAAATATAAATTCTTGATTCATACTGAAGATTTCAAATGAAATCTAAGAGTATAGGTGGAAGTTTCTCACCTTACAGATCACACAGCCATTTATTCTCAAATAAACACATAAAGGCTTGTATTAATTATAAACTATTTGACCTACTGCTCAAGCTTTTTACTAACTAGCTCTTCCAACTTAAATTAACCATTATCTATGTTTATCCACAGGGCTGGATACTTTTTCTCAGGAAGGCATTCTTATTTTGCCTTCTCTGATGATTTCTCACTCTACCCTTTTTCTTACCAGAATTCTCCTAGTCTGGTTGCCCTATCTATATTTTATGCCTAACTAATGGCCAATTAGCATTAAATCAAACAAGTTTGAGCGACAAGTCTTTATAGTGTATGTATCCCACAGCATAGGAGCATCACTTCAGAAAATAGAGATAGGAATTTATAAAAATTTTGTTAGAGTCACTGCATAGAATTCCTCCAACTAGAAGAGCTTAAACTACCACCTTTCTGTTATTATAGAGACCTATTTCTTTGTTAGTGAATCTCTTTATGATTTATATCTCAGACAAGTAGAATTTTAGTTTGAATGAAAATGTACTACCAGCCAAAATGCCACAATGGACAAAATTGTGGCTTTTCAAAATATTCATGTTATACCCCTAATCCCTATGGTTATTAAGTTTCAAATGGAGCATATAATATATAATGAACATTATATGGGATAATTAGTATGTGGCCTCAATTCTACTGACTTAAGTACTTATAAGAAGAGGTAGCAAATGTATCTCCCTGCTTCTTCTTGTTAGCAAAGAAAGCTTGGATTGATGATTGAGCCAGTAGATGTGAATCTGACAAGTAGGAAGAACACCCTCAGAAACCAGTCCTAAATGCATCTTCACAATGAACATCTGGTATGTGCTGTGTGAATGGAGATTTCTATTATTTAATAGACTTAGGGTATTCTATATTGCTATACCAAATCAAACTTATTAATATCTCATTTCCCATATTTAATTTTTTATAGTATTATAAAACAAATCAGGCACTTATTAAATTTCTTCCAATAGATAATAAAATAAATTTAATATATTAAAATTCATAGTGAAGAATCACAAAATTTAAATGTTTTTCATTTTGTAGGTCTTAATATTTCACCAGTTTCTCAAGTAAAATAATACTATTGTCACTGTCTCTGTAAATAGTAGGGCTGGTGAAATAAAGATTTACATGAGGCAAAAAAAGGTCATATTCAACAGGACTTAGTAGCTGATGTTGAATAAAACTCTAGAGCCTGACACAGAGCAGTTTTTAGAACCATGTAAGCAAAATACAATTTGGAGAAAAAAGTTTCCTGGTGTAACACAATTCTTTGTGCCTAGTAAGGCATAATTCAAAATTCTAAGTACACCTCACCTCTTTCATGAAGATGCTTCTATCAATGGGCTACTGGTGTTATCTTAAGGACTTAAAGGAGAATCTGGTGTGGTCTCATACATACAAATAGCAAAGAGGTCACCAGTCTTAATCACTTCCAGTCTTCTTTGTGGAAGCTTGTGGGCACTGGACATGGCTTGCCTTAGAGATAATACAGATGGCACCTAGGCTATTAACCACCTCTGTTCTCAATCTTCTTTGTAGAAAACAGATTATACATCTTTTTTATTTTTAAGAAACAGCCTTGCATGTTTACAATCTTGGTTTCCCTAGTGCTAATATGTAACTGAAAAGGTCTATATTAGACTTCTGTGCTGCCAAAATACTAGGAGCAAAAATGTCCTTAAAAAGGTACTGCAGCAACAACATCTGTGTGGATGAGAGCAAAGACAAAGCTTGAATGTAATTTTTTTTGAAATTGGAAAATTATTCAGTTCTGTTGGCAACTGGAGACTGAGGAAGGAGCATCACACATTTTATTTTAGCTTAGCTACATAGAGAATATATGTGAAAGAAAGCATGGCCAAATGGCAAAGTTGCAGCATAGTAAAATTAATCATTTTAAAGCTTAAGAAGAATAAACAAATACTACATACAAATGGTTACTTTAAGATAAGTATATGTGTCTGAGTGCAGAGGTATGGTAGAAATTTTAAATGTTATTTACTACAACTTTTCTTAAGCTTGTAAATAGATGGATCATTTCTACGTATTCTCTTATTTTATTTTACTAAATTGATCATCACAACCTAGAAAATGTTGAAATAAAAACTTCCTCATTTTATATTTTCAGGAATAATTGTTGATTTTTATTTTCAAGTTCATATTACTTCTCTTTCTACAATGTTTTTACATTTTTAAATAATTACCTGCTTCATTGGAGATTACTATGCTTTTAAATGTGACATTTTAAAATGTGATATTAATTAAAATAGAACAAGCTCAGCTGGCTCCATTTTCTTTTCTAGCTCCTCTTAATTATCCTTCCTTGAACGTCTCTTATGTCTCCTTCTTAAGATGCTGACTATTTCTTTGATTATTATAATTACCTTCACAAAAGGTGATATATATGTAACAGTCATAACTTATTCATAGCTCCATGCAACAGAGATCTCTGAAAAATAATTTGGACATATATCCTTGTAGAGAAAAATGTTTTAATATTACACCCCCAAGATATATATAAATCCCATCTAAGTGAAAGACAGAAAAAATAAAAATTGTTTAAAGAGCAAACTCCTGCTACTATGGTAACTAACTTCACCAGGCTCGTTCTAGTGTGAATATTGAAGCAATGCATTTAGGATACTTATTTTAAGGTAATATTTCTTTTAAAAGTATGTACAAAATAAACTAATGAAAAAGCATAAATATTAAAAATATTTCTTTTTTGTTAGCCTGTAATGGCACACTGAGAAATATTTATATTAAATATGATAGGAACAAAACAAGTAATACCTGATATTAATATAATGCTTATTTTTTAATGCTACAGATGTGTTGGTATAGTGAAGACAAGGTATTATTATCTTGTCCCGTCAGCACCAACCCTAATTTTATTGCCTCAAGGTCATAGGTAAATTTCAGATCTACACAGGCCAAGAGCCCATGCCTCTAGGTCAAGGTGATGATACCTGTTCTCCACAACTTCTTGAAGAATATACTCTGGAAGTATTTACTTTAGGAAATAAAAAACTACAATAAGATTAGTAAATATTAATGATAATATGATTTTTTTTCAATCAATATCTTAAGATGAGCTATTAATCACTGTGGACAAATAAATACTTCAATAAGTAATCAGCCATATTATTTTGAAATTGTTCAATTTTCAAGAAACAATATATAATTAATTCAAATATAATACATTAAAAATTTTCTGAGAGTAAGCATAGAAGACAATGAGAAACAAAAGATGTACCTGTCTAAATATTTTGAGTTATATTTACAGAATTTAGTATTAAGGTACAATTTCAATGTCAAGTAATTCATCCTAAACTAGCACTTGTTAATAGTGACAATATCATTTTGAAACTAGAAAATGCCTCATCTTTTACATATAATTGTATTGTCTTAAAAATGTTATTTTACTTACTAGAATGATAATTATATATTTCATATATACTTTAATAACAGCTGTTGAAAATTCATCTGCTCATTTTTCATGAGCATAAAGTTTTGAAAATGCATGCAAGTTCATGCAGTTAATCTGTGATAAATACTTTGGCATATGTTAGAAATTCCAAAAGAATAATTTATATCAGATACAGCAGCTGTTTAAAAAAGCAGACGTGCTAATCAAATTTCATTTACTCTTTCTGTGCTCATTTGTCAGGTTGGCAATAGGATGAACACCAGCCTACTGTGAGGGTATGCCACCATCTGCACAAAAAAATTAAAAAAATAAAAATAGCAATTCTTGGCCCAAATTCAAATATAGTTCTTTGAGTTTTATCTCAGAAAATATTCTGTAACAAATATAGTCAAGTGGATTTTTTACCAGTGAAGGCATTTGAGATAGAATGATTTTCTTCAGTATTTTAAATGTGTTATGTGGATATATATGTTATATATATATGTATATATATATATATAAATTACTACTTCCTATATAATCAGTCTTAGAGTTTACTTCTGATATATATTTATAACAAAATAAAAAAATATTTTTAAACCCAGTAATGGAGAACTATATTCTATTTCAAGCTTTCAAAGAACAGCAACTTATTACATATTTAATATTTGTCAGAGAAAAAACAGGCTAATTCCTTTTAATGGCATCCGTACACTAGAACTAAAAATACAATCATTTAAAAGAGTCTTTTTGTATTCTGACTTATTTTATTTTATTTTTATTCATAGCGAATGTACTTGTGGTTAGAATTTGAGTTAGCTGATGGACAGATTACTTTCATATGGCATATCTTCCCCCCAAAAAAGGTCTACAGCACTCAGTTATTAAAGTTTGTCCCTCCCAGCATTTTGTAACCAAATTATTGGGACATGTAAACCACTCTCCTGGAACATTTGTGTGTGGTGGAAAGTAGGATTCGAGCTCACAAACTCTTCTTATCATAGATTTTTGTTGATTTAAAAAAAATAAAAAATATTTTCATAGTTGGAAATAACACTCAGTGAGCCAGTATACTTGTCTTTTTATAAAATAAAAATGTTGTTGCCTATGCTGGAGAGGTTGCAGAGCAAGGGAAACACTCCTCCACTATTGGTGGGTGTGTAAGCTTGTTCATCCTTTCTGGAATGCAGTATGGTGGTTTCTAAGAAAACTGGCAATCAATCTCCCCAAGGATTCAGCAATACCACTTCTGGGTGTATACCCTAAAGACTCACATTTGCACTCTACAGGCATTAGCTCAACTATGTTCATAGCAGCTTTATTCGTAATAGCAAGAACCTGGAAACAACCTAGATGACTCTCAACTGAAGAATGGATTAACAAACTGTGGTATATCTACACAATGGAGTACTACTCAGCAGTAAGAAAAAATGATGTCCTAAAATTTGCAGGCAAATGGCTGGATTTGGAGAATGTCCTTCTGAGGAACGTATCTCAAACCCCAAAAGATAAGCAGGGGATGTACTCATTCATTAGTAGACTCTAAACGACAAAAGCAAAAAGCAAAGCATGTCCAAGCTGCAAACCACAACACCTGAACAGCTTTGGATCGGAAAAACCTGGGAGTGGCACCTTGGATTCCACTCTCTCTAGAGGAACACCTGATGCAGTCTTGATGTTGGGGTGAGAAAACTGGATCTGCCAGGAGTGGATGCTGAACTTAGCAATATTGAGACTTGAAGTTTCAGGACATATGAAGAGGATGGTTTTGATATAAATAACACTGATAGCACAATCTACAACTCATAAGTTAAAATGTTTTCAGGTTCTGAAGTATTTCTCTCAGGTAAATTTAAGCTCTTTATTAAAGCAGCCACAGCAATTGGAAGCAAAAAGAAGTCAGCCATTGCCAAGAACAACCCAAGAAAGCAAGGTGAACAGATACATACACTAATATCCTAGGTAAGCCTTCTGAGAATAAAATAATACGTAGGATGAAAACAAAAAACAAAACAAATAAGAACCTTTAATAAGAGATATTTAATAAATGTGTTACTATTTATAATGAATACCTTCTTTGACATAAAATAGTATTAATGAAAACAGAATTGACAAAGAGATAAAATTGCAAGTACTACGAAATGTATTCTGGGTCAGGTGGTAAATATCATCGGTGGGTGGATACTGCCAATGAAGAAAAGACAAGTGAAGTAACATTAGAAATATATGAAATAATTGTTGGTAAAACATACAAAAAATGACCACACAAAAAGGTGATTGTAAAAGCGCTATTTTTATGTTTCTCTGGTTCTTTGATTGGGATTATTATCATATTTATGTTAATCAGGATGATACACACAAAAAATGAACAGATTTATGAAAAGGAACCTTGAGTCACACATGGGATGAAGTTTCTCTGTGGGTAATTGGTTTTTAAATTATCAAAAACCATTCTGGTTTCTAATATATTTTTATTCTGTTGACTTTTATTAGAAAATTAAATCCATTAATTTTCAGATTTAGAATAGAAAGATTTTTATTAATTCCTGTCATTATTCTGATTTTGTAGGAGTTTTTCAGGTAAGTTTTAATTAATGCACCTGACTTTGTTTATTTATTTTCTATTACCTCTAGGGTGTCTGTACCTACTTCAGACTGAGGCATTTCTATATTTTTCCTGTTACATTTGGCTTAGGAGTGATAAATTTTATAAATCATTATATATTCAGAGGATTTTATTTCTCTATCAAATTTAATGGAACCTTGTGCTTTGTATGATACTCTGGGTTAACAAGTTTTGTCTTTCTAACAGATCTTAACATAAACAGATGGGAAAGAATTCCATGCAAATAGAACTACAAAATATGCAAATTTACACAGTCTAATATCTTGTGAATTTGATTTAAAACTATGGGTAATCAGAAGAGTAAGGGATGTTGTTTTATATTATTTAAAATAACAATATACCAGAAGGGTACAAGAATTATTGCTCTATTCACTATCGCAAGCAAATTAAGAGTTTAGATACATATAAATAGATGCTAAAAAACAAAATGTTGAATATATAAACTATGTAATATTGTTCAACTATAAAAACGCTAGTATGAAATTTGTACTTAAAACAAATAGATAAAATTTGAAATAATTATGCTGAAGGATTAATTCAATCTGGAAAGAAATACACACCATGTTTTCTGCCATATGTATGTAGATGGTTGTTTTGACTTTTTAGATTTGTATTTTTAAATTCAAGCTACATATTTAGTGGCTATAAGAGAATATTATATGGAACAAAATTACAGCTGATAAGCAAACAGAAAATAGTAAATTAAAAATATGTTTTGAAAGTTGTAAATAAGAGAAGGGTAGAAGGAAATGAGAAAAGTTGCTAACAATGGAGATAATTCAAGAATCAACAGTGGGAGATATTACTGTAGAAAATCATAAATAATATATACACAATCATAAATAAAAGGAATTTAAATGGAACTACCTTATAACAGTGGCAAATATTCTGTCACAGATACCGTAGGTGATCAAGTAAAAAAGCCTCAATAATTTTTTTAAACTTTATTTATTTATTTATTTGCCTTGGTGTTTGCCTGGAACTGGAAGTACAGACAGTTGTTAGCTGCCATGTGGGTGCTGGGAATCAAACCCGGGTCCCCTGGAAGAGCAGACGGTGCTCTTAACCACTGAGCCATCTCTCCAGCCCCATGTTAGGTATACAAAAACCTCTATTTCAGATGATGGACTATAGGTATATTAGTTAGGTTTCTATTGCTGTTATAAAATATCATAATCAGAAGTAATTTGGGGTTGCAACATTTTATTCGACTTACAGTTCCACTCTGCACCAGCTCTGAAGGAAGATATAGTAGTATAGATAGCAAAGCAACTACCTGGAAGCAGGAACAAAAAGCAGGAGCCTTGAAAACTTTCTGGCTTTCACTGCATGGCTTGTTCAGTCTGCTTCCTACTTGAGTGCAGAACTACCTGACCAGTGACAGCACTACATAAAGTGGGCTCTATCCTACCTCCTCAATCATCAGTCAAAGTAGTGGTACAAAATTTCAGCTGCACAACAGTTTTATGAAGTTATTCTCTCAATTGAAATTCCTTCTTCTCAGATCATCACACTCTGGGTTAAGCTGATTAAAATACTAACCAGAACAGTAGGTAACATAGATCTTCCGAATATTCCAAATTCTTTCCATTGGATTTTATCACATTCCAGACTCTACTGCTAAGGATACCATATACTTGAGCCATAGGATATGGGGAAAATAACCTGGTGCTCATCTGGAAGCCCTTTATATATACATTATATATTGCTTAAAATGTCTATGCATTTTTATCTGGGAATAAAATAATCAACAATTTTAAGTAAATATGATCCATCCATTATAAGCATTAGATTCACAAGATATAATCATTGGTATAATAGTGAGCGAATATTATGTTATTCATCAAAAAGTTTCTGGTTGTACTTAATGCATATTCCACTGAATGGAGCTAAAAATATATTAGGCAAAAAAGGAAAAAAAATATTTGCTGTGAAAGTCATAGGAAAACCTAGTATTTTTTGTACATTGACTTTTAAATTCTTACCCTCACACCTATAGATTACATTTTTCAGCTGTGAATAGAAAAATATCTTTATGCAATTGGTGACAATAAAGAGAGCCATTTCTGTCCACCATGTAGAGAGTAAAGTATTACACAGTCAGTGCTCAGCTCTAAATAAGACATCGATATTACTATCCCCACTCCCCAAGCCTCAGATATAATCTTGGAAGAGGTGGGTGGAAAAAAGAAATTAAAAGAACTACATGCATTTCATCTCCCCAGAGAAATAGGATATTTTGGGCAGAACAGGTCCATTGTATTTATGAACTCACAGAGGCCATGATTACCTGTCAAGATTTATGCAAGATGAAATCAAATTTCCAGAACAAACCAGAGATGCATTCATAAGCCTCACACTTATCTGAAGATGATCTAGTGATTAATGGTTTATGGCAGAGTAAGAGTCAGTTTTTTTTTTGAGATCTGATTTTAAAAAGCCTACACATGCTTCAGAAAATGCTCTTACACTTACGCCAATAAGAAGTTCTAGTGAACTCAGTGGGTTTCAAAGCAAAATATATGAATTTTGGAAAAAAGAATACTATGAGTATGGGAATTAGAAAGGCTGGGTTTGGGATCTGGTTCTAATAAAAATACATCATATGTGTATACATATATCAAAATTTCAGACAAATAAATAAATAAATCAATAATTTTATCCAGGTTATATATTTAAAAAGTTATCTTATGGTGGGCGGGGATAGAGCTGTGAATGAATTTAGGAATATGCCGAGAGAATGATTTGTTTGAATAGCTGTAAGAATGATAAAGCTTCTGATTTTACAGAATAAGAGCCAGCTTATCTAAGAGTAAAATTTCCACCAATAGTCATGAAGTAAAATCAGTTACTTTAGTAGTAAGGAAGAATTTCAGAGAAAACTTAAGTGTTCTAAAGCCTAAGTGTAGAATACATATAAAATAGCAATACTAAGTAACATGGTAAAAAAAAAAAAAAAAAAAAAAAAAAAAAAAAAAAAAAAAAAAAAAAAAAAAAAAAAAAAAAAAAAAAAAAAAAAAAAAAAAAAAAAAAAAAAAAAAAAAAAAAAAAAAAAAAAAAAAAAAAAAAAAAAAAAAAAAAAAAAAAAAAAAAAAAAAAAAAAAAAAAAAAAA
>PVIH01013981.1:0-20233 GCA_004025045.1 Sigmodon hispidus | reverse complement strand
TAAAAAAAGCTGTGAATCAAATATCAGTTTCAGAAAGAGCCGATTCTAAGTTCTCTAGTTTCTGTGAAAAACATTTATACCAATGTTTCTCAATCATCTTAAGGTTGGGAAATTTTAATATAGTTCTTCATGTTGTGTTGACCTCAATGATGAAATTATTTTCACTACTACTTCATGACTATAATTTTGATACTGTTATGAATCACAATATAAATATCTGATATAAAGAATATTGGATATGGAAATCCTGTGAATATGTTGTTTAATTTCCAGAAGGTCTGTGTCACACAGATTGAGAATTTGTAATTTAGAAGCATGAAAATAGGCTACCCATAAACTGACGTGACCAACATACAGGTAAGATGACGCCTAAAGCCAGAATATTCCAAAGAATCTAAAATCAATGGTAAAAACAAGAATGCAATATTTTGCTGCATGTTGAAGTCAGAATAAATATCTGCCTTCAAAGGAGGATGGACTTAATATGCTTAAAACTGAATTAATATGATTGAATATGTTTTAAAAGATTTCTCAATAAAGTCAAAAGATGTTCAGTTCAGTTCTTTTGCTTTGAATATTTTATGCACTGTCAAATACATAGTATCTATTCATCAAAAAGAAGTGATTTTTTTAATATGTGAATTAAGAGTTTACAAACAGAACACAGATTATTTCAGGATAAGATGCAGATGATAATGAACTAACTTCTCCTCTACTTGCCACTCCAAGGATTAGAAAAATGAAAATCAAGATAAATAATTTTACATACCAATATTTTGAATAAAAATTTTTATTCTGAACCAGAACTGCAAATCTGATAGATACAAGGTTAATTCCTTAACAGAGAAATGAATGATATTAAATAGGAAAAAGGAGGCTAGAATATCCTGTAGTATTGCATCAGAGTTAGATATTCTAATAGCACTCAGATTTAATGGATGAGAAAAGATATAATTAGATATAAGATAGAATCAGAAATAATACTGAAAAACAATTAAGTCAGTGTGAAGAAGAGACAAGACTCCTTGACATAATTTCCAATACAATGAAGTTACACAAATCTTAGTATATTTGTTTTAGTTCTATACAGTGGAACATTCTGAGTAGCTCATTTTCAAAGCATAATAAAAAATAAAAGTAGAAATCTTTAAATGGAGAAACATGACAGTAAATAGGTCAGCAAAAACATCACGCTTCTCTATGTTATATGGTAGGTATGTTGACTAACAGATCTCATCCAGTGATGCATCAATTCAGACAAATAGCAGTATTATTTTTCAATGGAAATTCAACTCATGGCATCTTTTCTTCAAGAAAGCACAGTCCTTCTTGTGGATGACTAATATTTAAAAATAAATATTCACTGCTGGTGGTATGACTTATAGGTACAAACAGAATCAACCGTATATTTAAGGTCTAAGGCATACATACACATATCTGTAATTAATCTGTCTATCTATCATCTATCTATCTATCTATCTAATCTATGTATATGTATATATTTAAACTCACTGCAAACTGTTTAGCGGTTTTATTTGTCAATGATTTTGTTATTTTGTTTGAATCTGTCTTTACACATCTCTGTAGTGACATATTACATGTTTAACAAAACCAATCTGGGATATTAGAACTATAAAACAGACTCCAGTCAAATCTTACCCAGCCAACTTCTCAAAGTAAAAGCTGTTTTGCAGCTTCCTCAGCCTCATTCTTTGATGCTTCAACAGAGTAAATCAATGTCTTTCTATACTTGCCTTAAATATTTTCTTTGCCCAGTTGTTTTACTTCTAGGCTCAATGCTACATCATCTTCTAGAGTTAAGGCTAAAGATAAGGTCTACTGCTATTTGGTAGTTAGGCCTTGAACTCACAGAAACACAGAAAGATCTCTGTCTCTGGATTTATCACCACTTACAATCTTTTTGTGCTTGGATTTAAGGCATGAATTACTGCTCTCCAACCCTCCTGGCTTGACTGTGGGTGGATCTGTTCTTTAATATTTCAGACTGGTTTTATTAAATATATAATATATCACCACATATTCACTTTTGTGTCAAAAATAAAAAATATTACTAACATAAGAAAAACCATATGCAATAGGTACAATAATTATATACAATATAATTACATGAGTAATGTACAGTCATTAAAAATTGACAAGTTCAACAAAAATCTTTCTTTATTCATCCTATTTTTGTGATTTCAAAGTATTTTACCTAATTCACAGTATATCTAACTTGTATTACTAACTAAAAATTATATTTTGATGTCTCCTAAACTTACACACTTTGAATTCTAAGTAAGGTTCTACTATGAAAACCTTTCTATAAATATAAATGTATTTCAGAAAGAAATGTTTAATACATGTAGAATCATCTGTACATATAATAGTATTCTTTCCATAATATGTATTTTATGAATAGTAACAAGTGTATTTGAGTGGAACAAAAAGATAAACTGTAAGAATTTATCTATGAAAAACAGAAAATATTTGTCTTACATCTTGAGAAGGTAGCTTTAGATTTGTGTTAATGGGATACAAAACTAGAAACTATGTAGACTCTTGATGTGTGGTCTTAATAATGTGGATCATTGGGATTGATTACCATTGCTCACATAATATTATCAATCACTGAATCTGTGATATATTTTTTCAGAAATTTTGTAAAGCTCCTTATTCTCTAATAAACTCCTTATCCTCAGCCATACACTTTAGGTGAATTTATTTACTTTAGATGCCTGATACATTAATCAAATTAATGTTGGTAGGTAGCCACAAAACATAGCATCATAGTTGTTTAAAAGCTAATGTAAACTGTTAAAAGTGTTCAAGTAAAATTAATTTCTAGTAGAAATGAATATCTGCAGATGCAGAGCTCAAAGGATGTTGAGATTATCAGTAAACCCAGGTTACTAATTTGAAGTGAGAACTCTACCAGACAAGTTTTAATCCAAATCCAAGATAGCTCTAGTTGTACTAAAAGAAAAGTACTTTTCAGAATCACTTACTAAATTCACAGACTTTATTTTGAAAAGTGTGTTGGCTCACTTTCAGATTCATAATCAAACAAATCAACATGTTCATGTTCTCTTAAATTCTTGGAGGTACAGATAGAATTAAGGTGACACATGGTTACTCTCTTCTACCAAAAAGAAACTACTTTACTATTTATCTTTTTGCCTTGATAAAGTATTTCTAGTTGGATGCTTACAGAATATTTCCATTATAGAGGCATATTTAAAAAACAGCTTTCACCAATAAATTTGATTCATATTAACTAACTGGCCATGCACTAATAGAAAAGCTCATTAGTTTCTATAGGAATCAAAATTAATGCAAAGTTTGTCTTTAAATATCACCATCTTTATGCATATATTCATCCAAACATACTAGAATATAATTATATAAGACATATAAAGAAAAGCATATTCTTTAGATTTTGCATTTGCCTCTGATAGCTAGATAAATATAAAAGACAGATTTTGATCATTAAATTAAGCATTTTGTTAGATGATACAGTCAGTGAAAAAAATCAACCTGGTAGATTGCAGTTTACATTGATTATATCTAAGTTCCAGAAATGCATTAATAAATTAGTATTTTAAACAACTAATTTGGTACAGGAAGTACAGCAATTATTGCTTTTTCCTATGGATTTTTATGTTTCAGTCAGGGTAATCTTGTTACTTGGGTCAAAATGAACATTTGAATTATTAAGTTTGGCTAATTATGACAGAATTCTTGTACTACATGATATTGACCTTCTACATGTTTATTAAATAACTTAGTCCATGGCCTTGTTTCTTTAGATCTAAAGTTTATTGAATTTTAGAGAAAGAGTATGGAAGTAAAAAAATGAACAAACAAGTCACTTGGGAATAAATACTTCATAAGACATTGTAAATTTTTACCTGAAGACATGTTCATTCAAATGTAAATTAAACAAGACAACATGAATCTAGACTTAATTACAAAAAATAAACAAACAAAAATAATATTCATAAAATTCCAAACCAGGAAAAATATACTTATAATGATTAAATACACAAAATTAAGAAATGTATTATTCAAAGCAATAGCCTAGGTAACAAATTTATTATACAGAAAATCCAAAACAAATAAAAAACATTATCACTTATTGGAAGATGATGTAGATGAGGCAGATTTTTCTCCTTTGGAAGAAATAGTCACCTCATTAATGTTAATCACTGTCTGTATAATTCTTTATGCCTTCCATAATATAATTTATCTTAAGTTTTAGTGCTTTGATTATAGAAAGTTTCTAGTAAACTTAAATTACTATGACAAAATATGTATTTGTTTTAATGTATACTCATTGAATTCTCTATTACAGATGTTGCTCATTTAAAGGGCCCATGGTCTCATAATCATAGATAACTCGGTTACATTAGATCAGTCTCTAAGATGATTTCTACTCTCTACTTATGATAAAATAGTGAGAGTGTGTCTTTCAAGAAAAAAGCTTCTTCATGCTGATATATCTCTTGTGTATATCTTTGCTAAAATTACCACATCCTTATGCTCTTAGATTAGATTTAGTCTAAAATTTTAAGAAAAAGAAAGTGCCAATGTGAATTATTATGTCTTATACATCTCAGATCTTAAAAATTAACCATTTATCTTGATAGCAGTTTAGGACCTTATACTTTTCGATCATAGTCATTATGTTTTGGAAATTACTAATTACTAATCTTGCAAATTTACTTTAGAGTTTTATTATTTTTATTTTATCAGCCTTCTATTAAAAATGATCGTGTTTGTCCATTTTTGTCATAAATAAGTTGATAGAATGGACACAAAGGCAATGATATTGAGTGAATATATTTTAATAAGTAAAAATTAATAAACTGTCACCTAGAAATAGACATTGAAATAGTATATTGAGTTATATTTGTTCTGACTTTATAGCATTTATAAATGAACAATTTTATTTTCAAGTTATCACAATATATACATAAAAAAGAGCAACTCATTTTCCTTTTAGTCTTTTTTCTTTATTATTAATAATTTTATATAAATGTACAGAGAAACATAAAACACTGTCCAGTTCCTTCATGTTGTCTCTAAATGTTTCCCTTCCTGATTCACATATTTGTATTTGTTTGTTTGTAGTGTTTTATTTGTTGCTTGTTTTCTACCTTTTTGACAGACTACTGAGGATGCTTATTGTTGACTTAATGTGCATATGAATACATTTATGCAGTGAAGTATAGAAAACTTGTTATTGGAAACACAGTCAGGAAAGAATGATTCTTTTTCCCTTGGAGTTACAATGGCTAATATCTCCTCTATAAGTATGGCATAGAAAGTTTTAGTTTCTACATCTGTAATGGCATTTGAGTAGAATTCCAGGACTCATAATCTTCCTGCCTTTGCCTCCTTCAGCAAATCATACCTATGTGAGTCACTTCAACTAACTTCTCCAATGAGCAGACACCATTTTTATTAGTGTTAAAACAACTGGTAACTTGTGAAAATCATGAGATTCTCCTTTTGTCTGTAGGCCTCCACCCAGTGATGAGTGCTCCAGTACCACCTGGCTCTGTTAGATCTTCAATTCACAGAGATCTAGAGTGATCTCTGCCTCTTGATGTATAGAATTAAATGCATGGGTCACCACTGCCTGACTTTTATTCATAGCTTTACTTTATGAGTGGCTCTGTCCTCTGATATTTTACACTATTTTTAATAAACATACAATATATCAACACACACATATAGAACCACATACTTATGCTCTTAGACTAAATCTAATTCATTTCAGCATTTTAAGAAAAAATGGTGCCAATGTGAATTATTATGTATTACTCATATATATGCTTAGTCAAAGGAAATGAATTTGATTAAAAGGATTAGAAGTATTAGGAGATGTAGTCTTGTTGAAGTTGTGTGTAGCATGTGATGAATGAAATGTTTGTATCTAGGTACACTTTGAAGTTTCCAGAACCAGTCTGTCTTTCTTCTTATGGATTAGAAATTAGGTCTTATTCCTTTTCATTCAGTGTCATTCATGCAGTCATGCTCCCACAATGATGATAATTGATTAACTCTCAGAAACTGTAAGCAAGCCTCAGGTTAAATGCTTTCTTTTATTAGAGTTGTCTTTCTCATGTTGTCTCTTTACAGGAATAAATCAGTGACTAAGGCGATAGCTAACTACTCTCTTATTTTCAGCATGTTGATTCATTTTGGGATTCTGTACTGACAACTGACCACTGCAAAAGAGAAGCTTCTACTGCCAAAGTTGAGAGTCACAAAGTCCTGCGGGTAAGAACACTAAGATTTAGAAGGCAATTTGACATTATAACAATTAATCAAAATAACAAATATTAAGTTTTCCCTAGTACCTATGATCTCTAAATCAAGGCTGTTGATTAAATTCATAATAATAAAACAAGAAAATTACTCCTGCAAAGAAGCAAAGCATGCCCAAGCTGCAAACCACAACCACTGAACAGCTTGGGTTCAGAAACACTTTGGACTGACTTCTTGGATCCCATTCCCCCAGAGGAACACCTGACTCAGTCTTGAGGTTGGGGGTACAAAACTGGATATGCCAGGAGTGGAGACTGAACTAACCTATATTGGGACAGTGGGACCATGGGACTGCCTGCCACCTGCCCAGGGAGGGGATTGGGAGTTGTGGAGAAGAGAGAATGACCTGATGTATTGGAAGGGGGAAGGGACCTTGAATAAGAGTATACAAGGATAGAAAGTGTGACTTCTTTGTTGATATTAATAAAAAATATTCTAGAATTTACACTTAGAATGCTAAGATAACCATTTATAGCTTGTTAACTACATATTGTAAACAAATATAAACTTTTTTCTAAAAAAAAAAATCTCCATCTCTTTTTATTCTTCCTCCTTGTTGCTCTTCAACAACAACAACAAAAAGAATGTCTTTAGTTCAATCAATAAAGTTATGCTATATTTCACTCTTTGTACACCTTTGCTGAGAGTACTGTAATAGCAGTACTCAAGGTAAAGGACTGCGTGAAATCATTGCTGTCTTTGTTTCCCTCTAAGATTTGTTTAATACCCTCTAGCACTCCCTAAACTAGCCAACAGAAAGGATGTTAAACAGTCTGTTTGAAATTGATTACTGTATGTCTTGCAACCAAATATACTCACCTATTTAACAGATATTTTCTATAAGGTTGAAGTAATTTTGTATGTCACTAATATTCAGTGTGGATTTGTGAGCTTACAATGCCAGTTATGTTTGTTTGTTTGTTTTACGTGAAGCATTTCTATAGTATTAATTTTGCATTTGGGTTGGAAACAATAAATATTCTTCCAATAACTGACCAGTTCATCCTAACTAACATAAAATATTCTTCCTCTGGTTTAATTTAAAATAATTAATATCAAAAGGATAGATATTTCAAATATGTAATATGGATCTATGCAATAATTTTCATGAAAATCTTATAAAAGATTCCTATAATGTGTTCATTCTTAGAATGTTGAACAATTTTTAATAGAATTTCTAGTCATTTTCCTTTGGGCCACACGATGTTCAGTTTTATATTCAATTTTTACACATACACACACAAACTGGTTTAGTATTTAGTCTTCAGAAAGAATGAACTCCTTCTATTTGAAACAATTTAAATGATGTAGAAAACTTTCACTGTAAATGAAATAAGTACAGAATATACAAATCGCACCATGTTGGGTCTGAAGATTTAAAGATATAAAGTGTAGACTGTGAAATACTTGGGACTGGGTAATGAAGGATAAGGCAATTGAATATATGCAGGTAAAAGTGAGAAAATGTTCATTTTGCCCCAGTACAGGAATATATGTTTTTTTTCTTTTTTATTATGTATAGTCTCATTTTTTATCCATGTATCCGCGTGTTCAAATTTCCTTCCCTCTCCCACCCCTCTCATAACTCACTCTTCTCCCCATCAGTTTATCTCCTCCCCAGCAAGGGCAGTAGATCACAAGGTCCCAATGTGGCTTAGTTCAGCATCCACTCCTGGCAAATCTGCTTTCCTCACCCCAACATCAAGACTGGGTCAAGTGTTCCTCTGTAGAGAATGGGCTCCAAGGTGGTGGTCCAAGGTGCTTCAGATCCCAAGCTGTTCAGTGGTTGTGGTTTGAAGCTTAGACATGCCTTGCTTTTTGTTTAAATTCCACTAATGTGTGAGTACATTCCCTGTTTATCTTTCTGAGTTTGTGATACCTTGCTCAGGGGGATATTTTCCAAATCCATTCATTTGCCTACAAGTTTTAAGATATCATTTTTTCTTACTGCTGAGAAGTACTTCATTGTGTAGATGTACCACAGTTTGTTAATTAATTCTTCAGTTGAGGGGCATCTAGGTTGTTTCCAGGTTCTTGCTATTACAAATAATGCTGCTATGAATGTAGTTGAGCTAATGCCTTTGGAGTGCCAATGTGTATCTTTAGGGTGAGGAATATATGTTTTAAATACAATGCAAAATCAAAATATATTATTGTGAACATTAAAAATTGCTAAGCATTAGGGATATAATACATGTCACGTCATTTGTTTGATGACCTAATACATATCAAAATGTTATATTGAATATGAGACATATATAAAGATTTAGCAATTAAAACATAAAATACAATACTAAGAAAAATTTAAAGGTAATAAAAGTTGTTATCATGAAGAATGAGGGCTTAGCTTATGAGACTACCTTGATTCATCTGGAAATATATAACAAGAACGTGGAAAGAAAGAATTGAAACTGTGTTATCAGCCTACTGATCACAAGGCAGAGCTTGTAACAATAGATATGGTTGCCAATTAATATATTATAGAAAAAGTAAAGAACATACTTTGAAGTTATATTTTATATTTTATTTTATGTGATCTGAGAAAAACAAAAGAGGAACAGATATGGTTCATATAGTTTTGGTTAATATAGATAGGATATTACTCCCAACCCGTGTATCTATCTGTACAAGTACAGAATCTCAGGAATAGACATTTTAGAAAAGAATAATTAATTAATGACTAAAAGATTGGTGATTTAATCCATATACCTGACAGAACAATCTGAGGATTCTTTCATTCTATCTGAACAGGAATCAGGTTGAGAATCTGAGTTTCAGCTCCAACTATCCTAATCTTTAAGAACCAGAGGTTCACAGCTTATGACTTTCATAACCAGACACTTATTGATCTAAACTTCAGGCCAAGTATTTATTTTTCTATGATCACTCATTCAACAGCTAACTGGCCAGCTTCTGAGTTATTGTTAGCAGGACCCTTGCCATCTTAATGCTGGTACCTCTCTCATGCTTTTATATCACTCAGGCCTTCCAAATATGTTCTTATTCAATTAACTTTTGCCACTGCCCCTTACAATCATATCACTGCTGTGTCTTGGAGGATGTTTGAAATTCTTATCTCAAACTTATTAGTTTATCTCTGGTATTTCAACTATAAGCCTGGGATATCATGTCCCTCAGCTTACTGGCTAATTGCATTCTTTCAAATACACTCAGCTGCATCCACTGTCACTATCAAGGCTGAAAGCACTAGAGTCTTACCTTTGCCTTTTCAGGCTCCTTTATCATTGATAAATGAGAAACATTATTGAGCTTACTGTTGCAACCCTATCAGGATACACACCTTTTGCAGAGTTACAGTGATAAAGTGCTTCTTCCAGCCTCAGTGTGAACAGCTTTAGAGAAAATAGGACTATTTAGAATTCACCAAGACATTTTTCCTTTTAAAAATATGTTTTTATTTTATTATAACATTATTTTTAATTAAGAACTAAAGGTATCAGGTTCCCATTTTTGTTTCCTTCCTCCTTGTTCCTATCCTTAAGCCCTTCCTATGCTCCACTTCACTGAGATTTTTGATACCTGAAGCCAGCATCAGGAAATGAAATCTCTACCTCTAGATAGAGCACAGTATTCAAAGTAGTAGCAGTAATGCTAAAAATACCAATGTGGCTGGTGTGCTGAGAAGAAATGCTTAACTGGCAATGACTAGCTTAGTCATCCAGGTATAGAAAAGGCTGTTCTAGATGTCCTGAGAGTGTTGTATTGTATGCTCCCAATATAATCATTTTAATATGAAATTAAATTTTATTTTAACATTTTTATTTTTTAATATGAAATTAGATTCTTTTTAATTTTTTTATTTAAAAGTTGTGTTTACATACTAACCGCAGTTCTCCTTCCCCCTTCTCCCCATCAATTCCCAGCTTCCCCTCACTCCATCTCCATCTCCATCTATAAGAGGATAAGGCCGCCCAACGTGAGTCAATGAAGTCTGAGATGCCAAGTTGAGGCCTAACCAAACCCTTCCTCCCTGAATCAAGGCTGAGCAAGGATTCCCTCTATAGGGAATGGAATTCATAAAGCCAGTTCACGCATTAGGGATAAATCCTGGTCCCACTGCCAAGCCACACAGCTGTGCTCAAGCCACATAGCTGTCCTCAAGGCACACAATGGTCATATATATTTACAGAGCCTAGTTTGGTCCCTTTCAGGTTCTCCAGAATCACTGAGCTTTCACTAACTTGGGTCAACTGTCTCTGGATTTTCCCGTCACAATCTTAACACCTTTGCTCATATAAACCCTCCTCCCTCTCTTCTACTCGATTGAGAGCGCTGCCCAGTGCTTAGATTTGGATCTCTACATCTGCTTCCATCAGTTGCTGGATGAAGTTATTCGGATAACAATTAGGATAGACATCAATTTAATTATAAGGAAAGTCAGGTACCCTCTCCACTATTGCTTGTAGTCCTACAGTGCAGTCAACTCTCTGGATTCCTGGGAGTTTACTTAGCACTAGCTTTCTCCATAACCACAAAATGTTTTCCTTTGTGAAGACATCTGTTTTGTCCTCCCTCTTTGTCTCTACTCCAGCAACCTTATTGTTTCGTAGTGGAAATTATTTATTTAATTGTTATTAACATACCCAAACTCTAACAATATTTAGCACACAACACTATGCCAAGCTCTAAATGCCTCAGATTGAAGGCATCATATTTAATCTAAAGATCAGAAACAAAAGCAAACATTATAACTGACATGAAAGAACAGTGTCCAGAGTGGAATCAGAGGTGGGCAGATTCTACCTCCTGGGCTACCCATCTGGAGAATCCATCTCCAGGGGCCAGGGACTTACCCAAGCTTCTGATCTCAGACTCTTGGTAGCACACAGGCCCTAGGCTTTAGCTGTGAAGGGCCTCCCCTAGTGACACCTAACAGACTTCCCACAGCTCCAGGGCAAGCTATATCATCATAGACAGTCAGGTAACTTTGAAATGTAGAACTGTTTCCAGGGTGGAGTCAGAGATCGTGCAGACTCTTTACTCAGAGCAGACAGGAGACACACAAGCACTCTAGCCACAACTGACTAGGAGTGGACTAAGTGTGAAACACTGAAGGAATGGGCAGACGCCAGTGCAAGAATACGTATAACAGTATGAAGAACAATAAAGCAAAACCAGAAGAAACTGGTAGATCTACAACACCAAGACCCAAGCAGAACAATGAAGAGAAAAACACCAAAAAAAACCTTTATGAAGAATAGAAAAAACCTTTATTAAGAATATCCTTAAAATAGGATATAAAAAAAATCCCTTAAAGAAATATAAGAAAATAGAAACCAAATTTTGAAGAAGTGAACAAATTCTTGAAAAAAAAAACAAAGAAAAGGAAAACCAAAAATGAAAGAAATATTCAAGGAAATAAAAATTGAAATAGAAGCAATAAAAAAAAAAGAAAAAACACAAAATGAGGCAAAGGTGGAAAAAGAAAATATGAAGAAAAGAGCTGGAACTACAGATACAAGCATAACCAACAGAATCCAAGAGATGGAAAAGAGAATATCTGGAGTGGATGTCTCAATACTAGAAACAGATAAATCACTCAAAGAAAACACTAAAACAAAAAAAGCCATAAAACAAAATATTCAGGAAATTTGGGACACCATGAAAAGACCATACCTGAGAATAATAGGAATACAAAAAGGAGAAGAATACCAGCTCAAAGTAACAGATAAAGTATTCAACAAAATCATAGAAGAAATGTCCTTCTTTTGTTTGGTAATGTTTGGTAATCTTGTAAAGATACAAGATACAAGAAGTTTACAGAATACCAATAGAATAGACTCTCAAAAAATGTCTGCATGCCATATAATAATTAAGCCACAAAACATATAGAACAAAGAAAAAATAATAATAGCTGCAAAGGGAAAGGGCCAACTTACCTATAAAGGCAGACTCATCAGAATAACGCCAAATTATTCAATGGAAACAATGACAGCAAGAAGATCCTCCTCAGAAGTTATACAGACACTAAAATAGCATGGCTACCAACCCAGACTACCATACCAACAAAACTATTAATCACCATAGGTGGAGTAAACAAGATATTTCACCACAAAGAGAAGTTGAAAAAATACCATTCCACAAATCCAGTACTACAGAAAGCATTTGAGGGAAAACTCCAACCTAAGAAACCCAGATACACTCATGAAACTACAAACAATCAATAATGCTACAGAAGAAAAATTGTAAGAAAGGAAATACACACAAACTATCACCAAAAATAACAGGAAATAACAATCAGTGGTAACTAATATCTCTTAACATCAATGGACATAACTCACCTATAAAAAGACACACCCTAATACAATGGGTGCAAAAACAAAACCCAACCTTCTGCTACATACAAGAAACACACCTCAACTCCAAAGATGAAAACGGAATAAAGGGATGGGAAAAAACTTTTCAAACAAACATCCCCAAGTAACAAGCTGGTGTTGCTATACTAATATCCAGCAAAGTAGACTTCCAACTAAAATCAATCAAATGACACCAGGATTGACATTATTTATTCGTCTCAGGGAAAATCATCAAGATGAGATTTCAATCCTGAATATTTATGTAAAAAAAAAAACTACTAAAGCTTAAACCCCACATCAAATATCACATATCAATAGTGGAAGACTTTAATACCCCACTTTCACCCTTAGATAGGTCAATCAGACAAAGACTCAACAAAGAAACAAGGAGTCTAACAGATGTTATGATGCAAATGTGTTAAATAGATATATGAAGAAGCATTCACCCAAACACAAAGGAATATACATATTTCTCAACACCTCATGGAACTTTCTCTAAAATTGATCACATATTTGGTCATTGAGCAAATATCAATAGTTACAAAAATGGGAATAACTCTTGTAATTAAGCCATAAAACATACAAAACAAAGAAAAAATTTAAAAGCCGCAAAAGAAAAGGGCCACCTTACCTATAAAGGTAGACCCATCAGAATAAAACCTGACTATTCAATATAGACAATGAAAGCAAGGAGGTCATAGGTAGAAGTTATATAGACACTAAAAGAGTATGGCTGCCAACCTATACTACTATGCCCAGCAAAATATTCAATCACCATAGATGGAGTAAACAAGATATTTCTATTTTTTATTATGAATAAAGTCACATTTTCTATCCTTGTCTATAATCTTGTTCAAGGTCCCTTCCCCCTCCGACCCCTCCAGGCACACCTCTTCTCCACATCTCCCCATCTCCTCCCCAGCAAGGGCAGGAGGTCCTAAGGTCCCAATATTGCTCACTTCAGCATCCACTTCTGGCAGATCCAGTTTCCTCACTCCAACATCAAGACTGCTTCAGGTGTTCCTCTAGAGGGAATGGGATCTAAGGTGCCACTCCAAGGTGTATCAGATCCCACATTGTTCAGTGGTTGTGATTTGCAGGTTGGACATGCTTTGCTTTTTTGCAGTATTGTTTAGAGTCCACTAATGAGTGAATAAATCCCCTTCTTATCTTTCTTGGTTTGTGTACATCACTCAGGAGAATATTCTCCAAATCTATTCATTTGTCTGCAAATTTTAGGATATCATTTTTTTCTTAATGCTGAGTAGTACTCCATCGTGTAGATATATCACAGTTTGTTAATGCATTCTTCAGTTGAGGGGCATCTAGGTTGGTAAACAAGATATTTCATGGAAAAGTCATACTTAAACTATATGTATTCATACATCTTGTCTGTCAGAAAACATTATGGGGAAAACTCCAACCAAAAGATCCCAGATACACCCATGAAACCACAAACAATAGATAATCCTACAGAAAAAAAGACTAAAGAAAGCAAATACATACAAGCTACCACTAAAAATATAAGGAAATAACAATCAGTGGTCACTAATATCCCTTAATATCAATGGACATTGATATAAAAATGTACACACTAACACGATGGATACAAAAACAGAAGCCGTGCTTCTGCTGCATACAAGAAACACACCTCAAACTTAAACACACACACATGCTCAGAATAAATGGTTGAGAAAAGAGTTTCCAATCAAATGACCCTAAGAAACAGGCTGGTGTTGCCATCTAAATATCTAGCAAAGTAGACATCAGACTAAAATCAATTGAAAGAGATCAGAATGGACATTATGAATTATCTCAGGAAAAATTGATCAAGATGAGATTTCAAACCTGAATATTTATGCCCCTAATATAAGGGCACATGTCTATGTAAAAAAATAAGTGACCCACAAAATTCTACCAGGGAACTTGTACACCTGATAAACACCTTCAAAAATGTAGCAGGATACAAGATTAACTCAGAGAAATCAGTAGCCCTTCTATACACTAAAGATAGAAGAGCTGAAAAAGAAATAAGGGAAACACCACCCTTTATAATATCTACAAATAACATTAAATACCTTGGAGTAACTATAATCAAAGAAGTAAAAGATCTATTTGAAAAAAACTTTAAATCACTGAAGAAAGAAATTGAAGAGGATAACAGAAAATGGAAAGATCTCCCATGTTCCTGGAGAGGTAGGATCAACATAGTAAAAATGGCAATTCTACCAAAAGCAATCTACAGATTCAATACACTGCCCATCAAAATCGCAACACAATATTTTACAAATATTGAAAGAACAATACTCAACTTCATTTCTAATAACAGGAAAACCAGGATGGCCAAAACAATTTTGCTCAACAAAAGGACCTCAGGAGGCATCACCATTCCAGACTTCAAATTGTACTATAGAGCTACAGTAATAAAAAACAGCCTGGTACTGGCATAAAAACAGACTTGTAGATCAATGGAATTGAAGTGAGGATCCAAGCATTAACCCAAAAACCTATGAACACCTGATCTTCAACAAAGAGGCCCATAATACTCAGTGGAAAATAGATAGTATCTTTAACAAATGTTGTTGGCAATAGATGGATGGTAGTGTATAGAAAAATGCAAATAGATCTAATCACACCACCTGGACGGCATTCACATCCAAGTGGATGAAAGATCTGTACATAAACCCAGCCACACTGAACTTGATAGAAAAGAAAGTAGGAAATGCCCTCCAATGATTGGCAAAAGTGACCACTTCCTAAACATAACACCAGTGGCACAGACAGTAAGAACAACAATCAAAAGTGGGACCTCCTGAAACTGAGAAGCTTCTGTAAAGCCAAGGACACTGTCAATAGAACAAAACAACAGCCTATAGAATTGGAAAAGATTTTCACCAACCCTACAAGTGACAAGAGGACTATTCTTTAAAAGATATAGAGAACTCGAGATACTAGAGTCCAAAACCTTGAATAACCCAATGAAAAAATGGAATTGAGAACTAAAAATGAAATTCTCAGCAAAATTACAAATGACTAAAATGCACTCAAAAAGTGCTCTACATATTTAGCCATCAGTGAAATGCAAATCAAAACAACTTTGATATACCTAACACCTTACACCTTTCAGAACGGCTATGATTAATGACACAGATGACAGCCTATACTGGAGTGGTTGTGTAGCAAGGGGAACACTACTCCATTGCTGGTGAGAGTGTAAGCTTATTCAGCCACTCTGGAATGCTGTATGGGAGTTTCTCAGAAAACTGGGAAGCAATCTCACCAAGGATCCACCAGTACTACTCACTATTGGGCATATACCCTAAAGATACACATTCACACTCCAAAGCCATTAGCTCAACTATGTTCATAGAAGCATTATTGATAATAGAAAGAACCTGGAGACAACCTTGATGCCCCTCAACTGAAGAATGGATTATGAAACTGTGTGGTATATCTACAAAATGGGGTACTACTCAACAGTAAGATAAATGACATTTTAAAATTTGCAGGCAAATGAATGGTTTTAGATAATATCCTCTGTATCACAAACCCAGAAAGGTAAGCAGAGGATATACTCCCTATTTAGTGGACTTTAAACAAAAAGCAAAGCATACACCAGCTGCAAATCACAACCATTGAACAGCCTGGAATCTGTAGTACTGTAGACCAGCACCATGGATCCCATTCCCTCCAGAGGAACACCTGACCAAGTCTTATTGTTAGGGTGAGGAAAGCATATTTGCCTGGAGTGGATGCTGCAGTAAGTCATATTGGGATTTTGGGACCTCCTGCCCTTGGTGGGGAAGAGATAAGGAGATGAGGAGAAGAGAGAGTGACTGGAAGGGGCAGGAGGGGGAAGAGAGTTTTAGTTTGGGGATACATGGATAAAAAATGAGACTTTATTCAAAATAAAAAATAAATAAAAAGAAAAAAATTAACTCATGAAAATTTCAACAATAATACTTAAAGCTTTATGTAAGTTAGAGATGGGAGAAAAATAGTAGGTAATGACATATCTCTAATACATATTGATTCCATATGTCACAGAAGTATTTTAAGAATACATTTACCATTTTATATTGTTGCACAGGAGAAATGTGTTGAATGTTAAATATAAATAGCAATCAGATGATACAAAAATTGATTTTGAATGTGTTTTTGAAGATTAAGAATAGATAAAAAATATGAATACTGAATCTTTGCATATTTTGATTATATACATTAGATACAAGTACATTTAGCATTGTATATTTAAGGTTTCCAGTAATATGAAGGTCTAATTTGTCATTTTTCTTCTTCAATATAATTTCTTTTATATGCAAAGTAATCTATTTTTTTAAGAGCTTCTGAAATGTGAACTTTACATTAAGCATGTATAATGTCTAAGGATTTCTCTTAATTGCCTTAGTCCAATCTACATTCAATCTACAACTGTTTTGGATTGGAAATTAAAACATTCCACAGTGTATAAACTTTGTGAATTAGTTAAAATGCATTTTCCACTTGTTTGTAAACATTTGGAAGCTGTACAACGTATATTAATGTATGATTCAATAAAGGACTAAAGTAAAAGATTATCAAATACATACAAGTAGTTTATTTGCAAACAATTTTGAGTAATCTTTAGTTGAGTTTTAACGTATGTTAACTCTATGTAATATGTAATAATTTTGATATAATTAATAGTTTGTTTTTTAAAACATATATTTGTATTTTTGATTATGATGAATTTGACAATAAGATGTATGAAGACACATAGCACATTTTAATGTAGCATGTTATAGTAATATAAAGTTGAACATATGAGTGACAGCATACCTTAATAATGCAATTAATTACTAATACACTAGAAATAGAGACAAAGTTTAGAAGTTATACAATAAATAACAAAGTAACTTCTTATTTTTGCTAACTTGCTACATCAACAAAAATGCCACCTACACTATGTACCACTCCACTAGCTTGAAAAGTTTCTCTCTCAGTGCTTGAAAACTCATTATCATATTGTGTAGTTGTCTTTTCAAGTCATTAGACAGAGCCTTCCCATTTAAAATACATTAATTTTCCTACTCTTCTGAAACCTTTAGCCCAAGGTAGAAATTGATAACTGCTAATGCAAAATATAAAAGATAGGTGTAAACTAGGAATACATGTGTTAATAGAGCTAATGGCTCTGACATTTTTATATGTGGTATACATGCTTATTATTCAGTTTCTCTTCTCCCCATTTAATTAGTTATCTTGTCAGATATGCTATTTTATTCACAATAATAATCCTTAAGAGGGCACCTCTTTATACTTATCAGAGGTAAGGTTTTATAAATTGCGTAGGGGCTGTTTCTGCTCAGTGGGCTGTTGGATTATATCAATGTCTCAATAATAAAGCAAGCTAAATCAATAGATACTTCAGCGAAGAATGTGGTAAAATTTATAAATTTTCTCTAAGTATACTGAAGGTGATTCCACTTGAGAATCATTGATTTTGATGCTCACCTAACTCATAAATCATTGGTTCCAACAGTATTAGTCTAAATATGATGACTTAAGGAGATACTTCATAAGCTATCAAGAGAGAAAGCAAATTATATTATTACATAGATGTTAATTCTGTAATTCTCAGTAATCACTTACCTGAAAATGTATCCAGTGAAATAGTGGTCAACATATGTTGAAAATAACCAGTGGCTGTTTACTTAAATGTAAGACCAATTTAATATAAAGCAATTAATACCTGGTAGCACAAATATCATCATCTACACATGTCGTGCAATCTTTTAAACCCTAAAGGAAAAGCATTATCATTTTTCTAAATATTTCTTAAAACACAAATTCTAGTTTGTATTTAATGAAAACTCAGAGCCAGAATTTGGGGAAATGTTGGAATATCGGACAGAGAAAAGACACCACAGTCAAATCTTACCTAGCCAACTTCTCAGAATAAAAGCTATCTTCCAGATTACTCAGCCTGGCTTCTCATCACTTCTATAGAATCATTCTCTGTCTTCCTATACCTGCTGTAAATATCTTCATTGCCCAATTGTTTCATTTCTGGGTTCAATTTTGCATCATATTCCTAGAGTTAGAATTAAAGGCGTAAAGTATTATTGTTTGATAGTTAGGCCTTGAACTCATAGAAACACAAAAAGATCTGTGTCTCTGGAGTTGTGGGATTAAAGACATATATCACCACTCAGTCTTTCTTGTGCTGGGATTAAAGGCATGAATTAACATACACTGACCCTCCTGGATTGACTGTGGGTGGATCTGTTCTCTGGTATTCCAGACTAGGTTTTTTAAATATAAAATATATCACCACCTATTCCCTTTTGTGTCAAAAAATAAAAAAAAAGATTATAACTAACATAACAAAAAACATATACAATTGGTATAATAATTATATACAATATATACAAACAATAATTGCATGAGTAATGTCCAGTCCTTTAACACAAACAATAATTGCATGAGTAATGTCCAGTCCTTTAACAAATGACAAAAACAAAGAAAATACTTCAAAATTTATCCTATTTTGTTGAATCTAAAGAATTGTGCCTAATTCACTTTCTATCTAACTTGTATTACTAACTAAAACCTATATTCTGATATCTCTCAAACTTTTACATTTCAAGTTTTAAGTGAGTTTACTTCCTAAAACTATCACTAGAAAACTATAACTATCCATCTTAAACTCCCTCAAAGACTCAAGAAGGATAAAATATTAATGAAGTAAACAGCACAGACAAGCAAGCAACTTCCAAAAAATGTAAGAAATGAAATTGAAATAGCTGTCTGCATGAACAGTCGCCCACGGTTCTTCTTATTGTTGAAGCATCCATCTTCAGCCTACAGGCCTAGCATGTCTGACAGATCTCTCTGTGATGCAGGATATATTGGAAGACCTTCCTACCTTGTCTTGGCAAGGTTCGGCAATTTGTATGTATGTGTTTCTCCTAATTGTCCATTTTGAGCATCATACTATCAACAGTTAGAGCAAGAGTACTTTCTTACCCAGTGGCTAACTTTCATCATAAAGAAGGTACACTCCATATGGAGGATTTTCTCTGATGTCCATAATTTTGTCTGAAGTAGATTACTGCTGCCAAGAGCAGATGTCCCATTGTCATAAAAATAATAAGATTTTTAAATGTAAGACCAATTTAATATAAAGCCAATTTATAAAATATATTATAATATAATATTAATGTTAAATATATTTATTTATATTATATATTTAATTTAATATATTTAATAAAATTATATTTCATTTATATTTATATTTATTTACAAATATAAATTTATTTATAAATTTATGTCTATTTATGAAAATATATTTAATAAAATATATTTAATAAAATATTTAATATAAATATATTTATTTATATTCATATTAAATATATTTATATTATTAAATATATTTATTATTTTATTAAATATATAAATATTTAATAAAATTTTAGATATTTATATAAATTTTTAAAAATATTAAATATATTTAATATTAAAATAGCTTAAATGACATACATAGTCTATGAATCTATGAAGGGTTTGAAGGAAACCTGTTCATCTAAAATATGTGTGTT
>PVIH01013980.1:0-55960 GCA_004025045.1 Sigmodon hispidus | reverse complement strand
TTGGGTATTAGGGTGATTGTGGCCTCATAAAAGGAATTTGGCAATATTCCTTCAGTTTCTACTGTGTGAAATAGTTTGAGGAGTAATGGTAGTAATTCTTCTTTGAATGTCTGGTAGAATTCGGCACTGAAACCATCTGGACCAGGGCTTTTATTTTTGGGGAGGCTTTTAATGACAGCTTCAATTTCCTTAAGGGTTATAGGCCTGTTTAGGTAACTAATCTGATCTTCATTTAATTTTGGTAGATGGTACCTGTCCAGAAAGCTGTCCATTTCTTCTAGGTTTTCCATTTTTGTGGAATACTGATTTTCAAAGTATGATCTGATAATTCTCTGGATTTCCTGGGGGTCTGTTGTTATGTCCTCCTTTTCTTTTCTGATTTTGTTGATTTGAACACACTCTCTCTATTTTTTGATTAGTTTGGCTAAAGGCTTATCTGTCTTGTTGACTTTTTCAAAGAACCAACTCTTAGATTCATTGATTGTTTGTATTGTTCTTTTTGTTTCAATTGTATTGATTACAGCTCTAAGTTTGATTATTTCCTGCTGTCTACTCCTTCTAGGTGAGTTAGTTTTTAGTAATGCATGCATTCAGAGCCTATTTAAGGTCTTTGAATATATCCATCAATGTTATTTCAAAGTCCTGGTTTTATGCTTCAGCTATATTACATTTCTGAAAGGCTTACTGGCTTCTCTCAGAGGCATTTTGTCTTGTCTGTCCATATAGACAATCAATACAATATTTGAAGTGTTTATCGAGGTAGATTCCTGATTTTGTCCTGCTTGGGTGGGTATTCTGTTCTTTGGTTGCTGTTGCTCACTCTGGATCCTAGGAAGTGTGGTAGCTAGGGATTCCTGGCATAGAAGGCTTCTGCAGGTTGGTAGGTGATACAGAGGAATGGAGACAGTCTATGAGGAAATCTCAGCAGGGCAATGAGAAAGAGCTAAGGACCAAGGTTGACAACAAGGTGCCCACAGGGTGAGGGAGGGAGGGAGGGAGGGAGGAGGGTCTCCTGCAGGGAGGCTGTCCCAGGAACCAGGAGGTCTGGAGAGAGCAGAATGGAGGGCAGGGAGGACAGTGAAACTGCCTACCTGTGTCCCAGCTCAGGGTGGTCCCTCGGTGTTCATGGTAGAAAGCATTCCTGATCTTGGCTGACAAGAGGAATGGAGATGGGCTATGAGGAAAGGCTCAGAGGGGCAGTGGAAAAGAGCTGAGGGGAACCTGGGTCCCCACCAAGAGGCCAGTTCCCCAGGATCCGATAAGAAGGGAGGGCTCCTGTGTTTGAGCCCAGCGGTTAAAAAATTTCCCTGTATGTCATTGGCTGACACAGAGGAAGGGAAGGCTGAGAGGATCCACAGGAAAGAGTATAATTATTCTTACATGAGAGTATTTGCATGCAGTTCCCCATGTAGCCAAAAGAGGGCGAAAGATGCCGAACGTATTACTGGAGTTAAAAATGCTGGTGAACAAACCTGTGGGTGTTGAAAGTCAAAGCCAGGGCCTCTAGCATGACAATTCATTTAGAAATTGAACACAAAGCCACAGAGCCACCCCTCTGGTGGGCACATAGCCACAGTAATTGGCTCAAGGTGTTTGTTCTGAGATATTTGATTGTTCACAGGAACGTTCACTGTCTCCTGAGATGCCCCCTCCTTCACATTCACAGAATGAAAATCCCAGAAGGGTTATTCATGGAAGGATTAATATTATAACGCGGCTGTCATTCGCAACCAAAAGCTGAGGACCTGGTGTTAAAGGAGGTGATCCAACCCCTAAGGAACAAACTCCACAGGACTTCACTTATGGTGTGGAAAATGAGTGTTCATCGGACACTAGCAGAGCAGAGAGGGGTCACCAAGGGCTCGGGGTGGTGAGGTCAGTCACCTCAGTTACTTTGATTTAGCTAGTCCACAATACAAGTATATATAGAAAAAAATGCTATAATTGACCCATTTACTGAGCAAGTGTGGAATGAATATGAGCATACCATAAAAAGACCAAAGCAGGCAGTTTCCGTAGTGTAGTGGTTATCGCGCTCGCCTAACACGCGAGAGGTCCCCGGTTCGAAACCGGGCGGAAACAGAAATGATTTCTTTTGCTATTCTCAGATTTTCCTAGGGATCACACTTAACACCTCTATTTCAGACTCTCAGTTAATTCCCTAAACCTCCCAGCACTTAGGCAGAAGAATCTCAGCTGTGCCATTTTGGCTATTCCTCTTACACTTCCTGGGCTTAAGATACAAACAGTAACTTTGTGAGGACCAGGAATTCACAGGTCCTATAAGAAAAGGTAGTAGGAGGCATAGGGGGATTAGCTCAAATGGTAGAGCGCTCGCTTAGCATGCGAGAGGTAGCGGGATCGATGCCCGCATCCTCCAATTCTTATGAAACCATTGTTACAGCCTCCAATTGTTATGTTACCCTAATACACGGCCTGGTGTTTGCCTAGTGTTTAAAGTCTTAATCAAATTAAATTAATTTGAGAGGAAAAAAGATCAGGCTCACAGGTATTATCTCTGCCAAAACATGAAAGGCTTGGGGTTTGGAACGCGATATTCCTCAGCTCAGAGTCTCTAGATCAGCGGAAAACAAAACAAACAGGAAAGTCAGATGCTGAAGAGTCATTTCCTACAGAAGGGACACTGTAGGAAATGTGTCTTGGAGAGAGGTTTTGTTTTTCTGGCTTTCGACTGAATTCTTTCTACCTAGTTCTCTATTCCGTTTAGGACAGAAACAATCCACAGCTAAAAGCCCTGGGCCAATAAGGTGAAGTAGTTTGAAGTGTTTTTACTTAAATGGCTGCACAGAGTAGACAAATTGTAGTGTGTGTGTGTGTGTGTGTGTGTGTGTGTGTGTGTGTGTGTGTGTGTGTTTCTATAGGAGGAGGTTCCCTTTGGCTTGGTTTTGTACACAAAAATGTAAAAGTACTGTACTCATTTCGTCCCTAAAGGGATCCACCCAGCGACCTTGATGTCATTAACCTTCTAACAGACTGAGCTAACTGACCAGCTAACGTTGTGTTTTCTGTCTACCTCACAGATATGGAATGACCCAAATGTCATTTGACAGAGGACTTGGTGTCTTTTGGTTTCTTTCCATTTTTAAGATTTTCTGAAAAGACCTATGTTCTAAGCCTGAACAAAGAGAAGAACGAAAATACCAGATTCCAATAATTGTTCATCCAGGTTTCTTCAGATTAAAAAGATTTTTGAGACACTCAGCTCACGCTCTGTATTTTTCAGTCCATAGGACATATATCTCTCCTCTGCGATTTGGGCCTTAATCATCATGTTACCCTGAGCCCTTGATACGGCGTGTAACTTTGTGAGAACCATTGGATTCACTGGCCATAAAGGAAGATACAAGAAAAAGGAACCTTTGTAGTAGGGGGATTAGCTCAAACGGTAGAGCGCTCGCTTTGCATGCGAGAGGTAGTGGGATCGATGCCCACATCCTCCAGTTACTTACTTTATGCTATGGTAGCTTTAAACCTCTAACCACTCTTAATGATTACTCACTCAAGAGGAATTTTAGATATGGAGGTCTAGAAACATGTTCATCCTACCCCAGTTTTCTGGGATCTTTTTGCCAATTCGACTGCGTTGTTCGGGGTATTGTTCTGCGCTTCCAAGGCAGGGAGCTTCCCACAGCCCTGCATGGCCACCTATAGCATTGAGTGGACAAACCTTCACTCAGCCTGATTGAGACAAAGCTCCCTCCAACTAGCCTCAGTTTCCCATCGCTAAACTACGACGTCACCGAGAATTATTTTGCTCTGACCGTTTGACCCACCAGTCCCGGTTCTCTCAAAAGCTCTCCAGCGTCAACAACGGTTTCTCCCTGAAGTGTCTGAGAGTCCGAACTCTTCCACCCTCCTTCTCCCCGTGTGTTTTACACTCGCGCACTTTCCCGGTGATGCGCCGCTGCCTCTCAAAGCCAGAATTCCTAAAGCTGCGCTTCTCCCTTCCCTGAGCTCTCTCTTTCCTTGCACCACTGAAGTCGCATTTCTTATTTCTAACATGAGACAAGATCTCACCTCTCCTTTCCCCTGGTTTTCACCTCTAGTTTGGCTGCTTTTCTTACAATTCTTACCGCTAATGTGGATCTGTAACTTCTGGAGGTCACTTTAGCAGGGATACAGCATCTGTCTTAGATTGTAAAGTGACTAAGAGAGGTGTTTTCTTAATGTGATTACCACGTTCGCTTCACAGTTAGAAACTGGGCGGAAACAGTCGTCTTCTTTTTGCCTTCTCAGATTCTCAAGGGAGCGCACAAGCACTTTTCTTCACCAGTCCAAAGGGAGCAGATACTCTATCCTCTCCTAAGAACAAGCAAAGGAAGCCGCACCATTCCACTGCCACCGGGAATCTGTTGGCTGTCCACGTTTTCCTATGCCCACTTCCTTCATCATTTTTCTATTTCTCTTGGAGAAATGGCATAGGCGCTCTGGACGGAGGCGCTCTGGACGGCTGTGAGAGTCTTAGCTGCGTTTGGGGACTTTGACAGTCAAAGGGACAGACAGCACTACTGTAAATAAAAAAAGGATCAAGATCATGATAGTGTTAGCTCAAGTGGTAGATCGCTCGCTGAGCATGCATGTCCACATCCTCCAGCTGCTTTTGTTACGTTTGGACCTCCAGATCTCTCTGGGAATTTATTTGAGTCCACGGTTCTCTTGTGATAATGAAAACCTTCTGGAATAGGGTAGTGATCACATTGTAAATATAATTAACAAAACTACATTGAGAACTGAAAATGGACCTTTAGCTATCATATTCAAAGCATAAACTCTGGGGCTCCCTTGAGCGTACTCTCCTGTGGTGTTGTCCATCCAGATCATGCTCTCTTTATCCTGTGCATTTAACAAATGCTAGCAAGCGCCTCTGTTTGCTCCTTCACCCTCCAGACACTGAGTCAGAACCTCTTCTGTGCCACCATGTTTAGGATTTCCTGCTTAAACTTCCATATTGTGATTCGTTGTGAGTATTCTTCCTGCCTCTCTACAATCTTCTCTTTCATCGTCCACTCTTTGCTCACTCTTCCGAGTTGGTGGGGGTTATTCTGCACCTCACAATCAAGAAGGGACCCACAGCCCTGCACTGCTACTGACAATATCAAGTGTACCAACCTCCACTCGGCCTAGGTTGGATGCAATGTCCTGCCCACTCGTCTCACTTTCCTACACTAAGCTCTGAGAAAAAGACGAGAATCAAAAGTGCTGCTCCGATCCTCTCAAAAGCACTCCAGCATCTGTAACAATCTCCTTGATTTGTCTATGGTTATCCCAACTCATGCATCCTCCTTCCCTCCTTGTGTTTTAAGCCTGCTATTCCTCTGCTGTAACACTTTTTGTCTCTACCTTCAGAAGGCAGTGTGGAATGCCCTACACTCTGTCCTGCCTTTTGCCAGAAGTTTTACCTGGGAATGCTCCCTTCTGACATTCCTAGTGTCAGAAACAACCATCAAACCCACCAAGCACACCTCCTCCATGACAGCTGGAACATTCTGAGTGCACCTTTTTGAACCCACCCATATGTTTTTCGTGAACTATCTAATCTGTAATGTTCCTGTGGGTTATCCAGATCTGTGGTGAAATGGTATATATTTGATAAAACCTGGAATACAAATAGATCACAGTCAAACTAGGGAGAGGTAGCTCCAGGAGTTCCAGGGATAATTTAGCAGTGGTAACTCACACAGCATGGGGTATCGAGAGACAATCTCTGTGAGTACACGGCCAAACAAGTAGGCTTCAATGGCACACACCTTTAATCTCAGCACAGGAAAGTCGGGAGTGGTTACCTATGCCTTTAATCCCATAACTCCAGAGACAGATCTTTCTATGTTTAATAAGGCTGTGATCTTTCTGTGTTCAAGGCTGACTACCAAATAGAGTAGCTCATGCCTGTAATCTTAACCTGAATGGGATACAGCTGGGAGAAGAAGGTATTTAAGGCAGGGTTAGGAAAACAGCAGTCATTAGAAGCAATGAGAAGCTAGGCAGAGGAAGCTGGAAAATAGCTGGGTGAGATTTGACTATGGCATTTCACTTTGATATTTCTGCCTTTCCCTGATATCTGGCTCTGAGTTTCTTTCATTACAACCAGAATTCATGCAACACAGATTCCAGACAGAGATTCTTCTATTCCAGAATCTGAAATGACATCATGGACAGATTTTTTTTTTTTTAATTTGGAATAATGAAGCAGTGCACAAGCCTTGTCTACCCTAACAGTAAAAGAGTCAATCTAGTTAGCAGCACTCAGAGCTGAGGGCAAATCCCAGGTCTTTATAACAGGGGAACAAGGACAGCAACCTTTAGACTACAGCTGGGTGAGGGCAGGAGAATGGATGCTGGTTGTGGAAGGGGAGAGCTCCGAGTTCTTGTTCAAAGGCACAATCAACAGATATACCTCTGCACCTGGATTCCTCACATGAGAAACCATCCAAGCTATGCAAGTAAGAAAACAATGTCTGTGCACAGGGTTCATTTGCATGATCCTCTGCTTGGTGAAGAGCTGGCACAAGTCCAGTCCAGGAGAGGACCTCCTGACACTGGGTCTGGAGCTGAGCAATTTACTCTCTTTACTCCAGAATTTATGATGGCAAGTGCATACATATTCAGTTGATCTTTCCCTGTAAGAGAATTTCCTCCTGTAGCCAAGACCTGAATGCCAACCTGGTCTGGAACTGCCTTGGCAGAGTCCCAGAGTGATAGAGCCCCAGTTCTGGGCAGGAGACTATTACCAGAAGCCCAGTCTTCCCCCAGGGCTGTGGAGGTTGGGAGATTCAATGTTGGTGAGTTAAAGGGTTTTACTGTGGAGACCAGGCAGTGATAGGTGAGTTTGGACATCAGAAAAAAACTCATTATTACCCCTTCAATCTATTTCCCAATTTAGGCCTTGCCAATTCCCAACTCTAAGACCCTGAGAAAAATACTCAATTTCCCTGAGCCTTCATTGCATCAGGAAAAGGCAGATGTCCATAAGTCCTTTTCTTGCCAAAATATAACTGGACTACATAGAATAAATGTTTTAAAAATAGTTTATAGTGAGTAATGGTATATGGAACTAAAAATCCTAGGTTATTTGAGATTGTAAGGGAAAATTTTTTAGATTTGTAGATACAGGTAGAAGCAAAGGATACAACAGAATGGTGTGGGCAGAGCACAACTGTGAGTACAATTTATTTGACTTTTAGTAAATGGAGAAACTTCTTTCAACAAAGGAGAGCAGGAAGGGAAGAATTCTGAGGGAAGAGAATGCCAGAGCAGGGAAACAATTGGAAGAGAATGGCAAAGGGCAATGGAGGCTTTGAGATTTCATCTCACACCATCTCACAACTGTTCCTGCTGCCTCAGCTCCCAGGGTCTTGCTTAGATGAAAACCACAGGGGTGTGGACACCATCATTCTGTATGTCAGATGCTTCAGATTCAGCACTGGCTGATATAGTGTCATTTCCAAGTGATGCTATGGTGTTTAAGAGCTGCAGGTGGATGCAGGGTGCTTGGAGTTAACTGAGACTCAATACTTCTAATGTGAAGTTGCTGATGGGTGGGGCCATTTGAGTGCAACTGCAGGACTGTCTGCCCCCTCTCCAGAAGACCCTGAAGTCCAACCTGAGAGGAAGGAGGCCTCTTTCCTATCTAGAGTCTATCAGCTGCTTGTGGAGCAGGTAGACAGTGGGTGACACGGAAAGACTGAAGAGAATGCCAAGTCACACCTGAATACATAAAATCACGACTGCTGATGGTAATCATATTGAAATTAATTCCTGGTTGTTTGGTGAGATGAGTACTAAAGAGATTCAGGCTACACTGGACACTGCAAGTATATATTTTTTTCTTCCTTCCTGTATGTGATGGAGGAAGCAGGGCAAATCCTTTCTCAGCTTGGAGTCTGAAAGTGCCTGGCTGCAGCTAAGGCACAAAGAGGTGTGTGAAGTCATTTACACATTTATTCCACTAACAGTGAATCCTGAATATCTACATTTTGCAAGTTGTTATAGTTGTAATGTTTCAAGAGTAAACAAAATTCAGAAATATTTGAGAGCTGGGCTGATTTACTGAGGCTTTCCCTGAGGCCCTGATGTATGATGTATGGAGGAAGAACTTAGCTCCTCTCAAAGCCACCTCAGCTTCTCCATGTTCAATGCAAAAGTGTCACCTTCAGCAATATGGGTTAACTATCAGGTTATAGGCAGAATGACCAGGACTCTTGGCAATAGCCTATGATGTCTGCAGGTTTCCATGTTGCCTTAGGCCAATGTCTCGGTATGTAAACGGTTCCTGATCCTGGAGGTTTTACTGGTGATATTAGATGTCCAGTTAGGACACAGTCTCCCTTACTAGTGGTGGCTCCAATTAGATTCCTGTCATGTATGGATATGTTTTAGGAAGCTTCTGCAGCAGTGGGAATCCATGCGGTTGTTCAAATGCCCTTTACTGTTAGTTGTTCCTCCCCATGTTCCCTCCTTTACCCTCATCTTCCGTCCAGCTACCTAGGTCATCTTCCTATTCTAGTTTCCCTTGTCCTCAGTAGCACTGAATTCTGTTTCCCCTTCCTCGGGGGATCTTCTCCTCTACCCTAGTCCTGTACTAGGTACACAATCTCTGTGGTTTTTCAGAATGAGGTTCTTGTAGCAAACATATCGAATCTTAAAATAGTATCTACATATAAGAGAAAACATATACTATTTGTATTTTCTGTTTGGGATATTTCACCCAGGATTATTTTTTTTGGCTCCATTCATTTGGATGTTAATTTCATAATATCATTTCTTTTAACATTGGAAAAATATTACACTGTATAAATGTACCACATTCTCATTATTCATTCATTGGTTAGTGGACATATAGGCTGTTTTTAATTTCTAGATATTATGAATAAAGCAGCAATGACCATGGATGAACAAGTATGTCTGTAGTAGTGTGTAGAGTCCTTAGGGTGTATTTCCCAAAATAATATAGCTGGCTCTTATTAGTTTGTTTGTTTAAGACAAGATCTCTCTGTATAGACATGGTTATTATGAAACTCACTACGTAGACCACAAGACTGTGCTCAGACTCACAGCTCGGCCTGCCTCTCCCTCCCAAGATTAAGGTATTTGCTGGGATTAAGGTATTTGCCATCAGGCCAGTTTTAGATAGTTTGCAGCAGGTAGATTCCCAGCCTTTTGAGGAACCACCACATCAATTTCTATAGTGGCTGTGCAAGTTCAAACTAGCAATGAATAAGTGTTCTCTTTCCCCACATCCTCTCCAGCATGTGCACTCATTTGCTTTACTGATCTTGGCCATTGTGACTGGGATAAGATGAAATCTCAAAGTAGTTTTGATTTGCATTCTTCTGATGTCTAAGAATGTTGAGCATTTCTTTGTTTCTCAACCACTTGTATTTTCATCTTTTGAGAGCTCTCTTCTTAGTAGTGAAGCCCATTTTTTATTGTCTTGTTTTCTTGTGTTTAGTTTTTTAGTTTTTAAAATATACTGCACATTAACACTCTCTCTATTAGAGCTGTAATTCATAAAGACATTTTCCCATGCTATATCCTGGTATTTTGTTCCAATGATAGAATACTTTGTTGTACAGAGAGTTTAAACTGCATGAGGTTCCATTTTATTAACCTTAGTACCTGTGCTAGAAAATCCTTTCTTGTGTCAATGAATTCAAACCTATTTCTTTCAATCTCTTCTATTATAGTCAGTGTATCTGGGCTTATGTTGACATCCACAAATCTTTTGGAGCTGAGTTTTGTGCAGAATGATAGACATGGGTCTATATGCATTCTTGTATATGCAGACATCCAGTTTGACGGCACCATTTTATTAGTGGTGATGCTTTTTCTCCAGGTTGGATTTTTGGCTCCTCTGTCAACAGCCAGTTGTGCACAGGTGTGTGGATTTATGAGTGAGGCTTCAAATGGATTCTACTGATAAAAATGTCTTGATTTATGCTGATACCAGGTTATTTTTATTACTATGGCTCTGTATTACAACTTGAAATCTGGCATATCTTCAGTATTTCTTTTATCACTCAGAATTGTTTTAACTATTCTGAGTTTTTTTCCTATAGAAAGTTGAACTTTTAAGAATATATGTGAAGAATCATGTTGGAATTTTGATGGGATGATACTGAATCTGTAAGAAACTTTTGGCAATATGTCCATTTTCACATTATTAATTCTACCAATCCATGAGCCTAAGAGGTTCTTTCAACTTTTAGTATCTTTTCAATTTTTTCTTTGATGTCTTAAAGTTTATGTATATGGGACTGCTACATTTTATGTGCTGAATTGTATCCTATGACTTTGCTGAAAATGTTTATCAGTTATAGAAGTTTCCTTTAGCAGTCTTTAGGGTCTTTATGTATAAAATCATGCCATCTACACATAAAGATAATTTGATTCTTCTCCTATTTGTATCCTCGTGATCTTCAGATTTTCTAATGTTCTCAAAAGACTTCAAGTGCTACTATATTGAATAAATATGGGAAAAGTAGACAACCTTGCTTTCTCCCTGATATTAGTGGAAATACTTTGAATTTCTCTATGGAGGTTAATGTTGACTGTAAGCTTGCTGTAAATTGCCATTATCATATCCTTTTGCATTCCTAGTCTCTCCAGGATTTTATCATGAAAGGATGTTAGATATTGTCAAAGGTATTTTATATATCTAATGAAATAATGTTTTTATTCTTTCAGAAGGTTCATGTGGTGGAATATGTTTATCGATTTACATATATTGAACTTTTTCTGCACCTCTGGGATGGATGATGGTAGATAGATGTCTTGTTTCTATTGATGTGAAGAGACACAATTATCAGGGCAACTCTTATGAGTAAAAATATTTAATTGGGATGGCTCACTTACAGTTAAGAAGTTCAGTTCATTCTCATCATGGTGAGACATGGCAGCAGGCAAGCAGACATGGTGCTGGAGAACTGCCTAAGGTCCAACACCTTGCTGCTGACAGGAGATAAATTTTGTGTTACACTGTGCAAAGCTTGAGCAAAAGAGACCCCAAAGCCTGTCCCCATTGTGATACACTTCTTCCAGCAAAGACCAGACATCGTAATAGTGCCACTCCCTTTGGGATGCATTTTCTTTCAAACCACCATGGCAGATAATCTTCTTACTATGTTCATGGATTCTGTTTGCAAGAATTTTATTGAGAAATGTTTTATCTATGTTCATAAGTGATATTTGATCTTTTTTTGTTGGGACTTTGTGTGGCTTTGGTTTTAGTATAATGGTAGCTTTGAAAAAGTATTAGGAACTGTTTCTTCAGTTACTGTTTTGTGAAACAATTTGAGGAGTATTGTTCATTCTTCTCTGAAGGTCTAATAGAATTCTGTGCTGAATCTATCTGGCTCTGTTTTGTTGTTGTTGTTTGGTTGGTTTTTGTTTTTGTTTTTGTTTTTGTTTTTTTTGATTGAGGTCTTCTATTTTACTACAGATTATGGACATATGTAAATTGATCTTGACTAAACTTTGATAAGTCATACAGATAAAAAAAATTTTCATTTCTTGTAGGTTTTCTAATTTAGTGAAATATAAATTTTCAAGATACATCCTTATGCTTTTCTAAAATTCCTCATTGTCTGCTGTAATGTCTTCCTTTCTTCTCTACTTTCATTGTATGGATCTTCTTTTTGTGCTTTATTTAATTTGACTAAATCATGTAAATTTCTCAAAAACCTAACTAATTTTGCAGATTCTTTTAATTGTGTTTTATATTTTATTGATTTCATCCTGGAATTGGATTATTTCTGGCCATCCACTCTGTTGGGGTATTGTTCCTTCTTGTCATTGTCTAGAGCTTTTAGAACAACCCTTGAGTCATTTAATGCTATGAAGTTACTCCTTAGAATTGCCTTCCTTGTCTCCAGTAGGTATGGGTATGTTGTGTTTTAATTTTTAGTTAATTTAAAAAGATTAATTTATTTTTCTTCATTTTTCATTCAGTTAATCTAGTTATCCATGAGTTATCCAGTTTCCATGAGCTTCTACACTTTCTGCTGCTATTAATATCCAACTTTAAGCCATTGTGATCAGGTAGGAGACACAGAGTTTTTTCAGTTTTCTTATACCTATGGAGACTAGCTTTGTGTCCTAGTATGTGGCCAATTTGGAGCAAATACCAGGAGTTGCTGAGAAGAAAGTGTATTCTTTATAGTGTTGAGCTGAGATGTTCTGTACATGTCCCTAGATCCATTTGACTTATGATGTTATTAACTCTGGCATTTCTCTCCTTTCTGTTTGGATGACCAGTTTATTGAGGAAAGAGGTGAATGGAGGTCACCTACAACCACTGCATGAAATTAAATGCGTGGTTTTACATCTAATAATATTTTTTAATGAACCTGAGTACCCTTGTGATTGGTGCATATCTTTTAACAAGATATCTTTATGTGATTATCTTCTTCGTGGATTTTTCCTTTAAAGAGCAGGTAGTGTTCTTCCCTATCTCTTCTGGTCAGTTTTGATTAGAAGTCTATTTGTCTGATATTAAAGTTATTACATCTGCTTGCTTCTCGGGTCCATGACCTTGGAATTCCCTTTTCTATCCTTTTACTCTAAGGGGTTGCTTATCCTTGATGAAGAGATTTGTTTCTTGGATTCAACAGAAAATAAAAATTGATTCCGTTTTCTCATCTAATTTGTCAGTTTCTTATCAAAAAGCAATGTTTATTAATTTCTGCTTACTTTGAGAGTTCCCCCCCATTTTGATGTACTGTTCTGGAATTATTTTTCCTTGTGTGTGTGTGTGTGTGTGTGTGTGTGTTTAATCTGGCTAATCTCACACTGAAGTTACCCATATTTGTTTGCTTTTGTTTTTGTTTTGTTTGTTTAAGATTTTTTAAGTGTCTGTACAGGACAACATCCAGCCTCCAGATGCAGCTGCCAAGTCCCTGCTATGCTGTAGGCACTGGCTGGGGCTTGGCAGGTGGCTCTGGCTTCCCGCCCTTCTGCTCTGAGATGAAGGTGGTGGGCAAGATATCCTCTTTAGGTTCCACAATCCTCACATGATCAGGGAGAGGTTTTTTGGGGCCGATCTTACCACTTGGGTCCCAGGGCAGCATGATCTTCACTTTGATGCCCAGCACACTCTGTCTGAGGAGCACATGGTACACAGCAGTCAGTGTCAACATAATAGTTAACTGGGTCTTAGCTGTGGATCATCAGCCCATCCACAAACTTCATGAACTTGGCCCTCTGTCCTTGGAGTTTCCCAGACACCACAACCTCACAGCCTTGACCCCACTCTCCATAATGAACCAAAGCACACCATAGCAGACCCTCCACATAGAAAGCCTTCCTATGAGTTTGTAACATAGAGACTCTGCTTGAGCAATGGCACACAGACCTGTTGTGGCCACCTTTTCTTCATAAAGTTCTACACTGTCCTCAGGGAAACCAAACCTCTTCTGGCCTACTGCAGTCAATTCACGAATTCGACAACCCTTCTCACCAAGAACATTCTGAGTCCTGGTGGCTAAAATAATGATTTCTGTTCTGCTTGGTGAAACTCAGACTTCAACTCCAGAGTAACCATGCTCAGCCAGTTCCCAACTGAGAAACTCATTCAGTTCAGCTTTGAAGATGCCATCAGCCACAAACTTCCTCTTCTTGGAAATCTGTGCCGCCATCTTGCCGCCCCATGCCACCGAAAGGAAAGAATGTACATAGAGATTTATTAAATTTGTTTTTTTCAAGGAATGTCATGTCCTCCCCACTGCCAATTGTGATTGATGGTTTTGCTAAGTATTGGCTGGCATCTATAGTCTCTCAGGAGACTACAGGCCCTCCTGGTTTTCAGAGTGTCCATTGAGAAGTTGGGTGTTATTCTAATATGCATGGCTTTATAAAAAACATTTAATAATTTTCCATTTTATAAGACTCTCAAATGCCTTCTAAGACTTATAAACATATGACTTTATAACTGATCTTTTTCCCTTGAAACCTTTAAATTTATTTTTTTGTTCTCTATGTTTAGTATTTTGAATATTATGTGTTATGGAGAATTTCTTTTCTGGTCCTATCTATTTATTGCGCTGTGTGCTTCTTGTGCTTGGATAGGTACCTCTTTTTCAGACTGGGTAAATTTTTTCTATAATTGTGTTAAAAATATTATTGTCAGAGGGAAGGTGGCTTACACCTTAATCCTAATTATGGTATGTGGTGGGGAAGAGGCAGGTGGATCTCTGAGAGTATGAGGCCAGCCTGGTCAAAAAGAGAATTTAGAACAGCCAGAGCTACACCGAGAAACCCTGTCTCAAAAACAGTAAGTTTTCCCTGTATTTTAATCATATTTTCTGGCTGTTTAATGATTAAATTTATATATATGTAATGCATGTGTGTGTATGACATTTTCTTTGACTGAAATATTTATTTATTCTATCTCATGCTCAAATTTTTTCTTCAATGCCATACTCTTCTAATGATGTTTAGTTTAAGAGTTTTGTTTGACACCCTAAATTTATCTCCAGTTTTATTTCTGAGGCGTTTTTTTTTTTTTTTATTTTACTTTTAATGAAAAAGTCATTGTCATCCAACTGTTAGTGCTTTTCCAGTTTTTGGTAAGGTATTTGTTCATATCCTTTTCAAACAATCATAATTGCTAATTTGAAGTCTTGCATTAGTACTAGGATCTTGAACCAGAGGGTTTCAGGTCTCAGAGAGGAGGCACGGCATCAGCAAAGGGAAGGAAACAGACAAGATCCAAGGGGGAATCGGGATGGTTGCCACTTCACTGAAAAAAGGCTACACCTTTTATAATCTATAATTGCACAATAGTTACAGGCAAGATTGACAGCAGACTCACTGATTCAGGGATGAAAGCCATTCTTCACTTCCTTACAGCATTTTTCCTGAGAAAAACAGTAAGTTCAGCAAGTATCCAAAGGCCTATTGTTATCTCAGGTCCAGTAACTTTACCAGGCCCCACTGCCATCAAGGGAAGGGCCACACAGTTCCTCCTGCCAGAGATAAGAGAATGACTCCCTTAGGCAAGCAGGAACTTTCCTCAGGTGCCTGGCCTTGGGGAAGGACTTCCTCCAGGAACCAGACTCCACTCAGATGTAAGAGCAAGTTTCATTCCTCAAAGCACACACTGTAGCTTTTGCACCATGTTGTGATAAGCACTGAGTTATTTTCTAATTTTGTTCCTTTGAGTCTTCGTCTTACTACATGGGCTGTTCTCCTTATGCACTCCCAAAAGAGAAGGTCCTGGTGTCTTGCTCTTTATTCCATAGTACTGTATCATTCGATTCCTCTGTACTAACTAACTGAACATATGCCCCTAGTGGCTTCAGGCTCTGGATCTGGATTGTACACTTTTCATCCTTGGAGTCTGGTATGCCCAGTTAGAAAGTCTTTAATTTTTCTGTTCTTGGTGTAACCAGGTGGGCACAATGGGGATTCCTGTATGCAGAGTCATCATGTTAGATGGCTCCAGTATGGTGGGGATTTTTCCAAAGAATTAATTGTTTAAAAAGATGCCTTTCTTGTATTTTCATCCATCACCACAGGCCACCACATAAGTTTCCAAAGGAACGGGAATAAGAGACTGCTATAACTATAATATGCAGAGAGAATCATTAAAAACGAAAGGTTTTGTTGTTGTTGTTGTTGTTTGTTTTTGTTTCTGGAGAAGTGTGGTCTGCAATGTCAAAATGGTGGAACTTTGTCAAGCAGCAGTGGTGGCCATTTGCCATGTGGCCACACCATCTTATTCTTCATCTTTACTGCATTTCTAAAGACCTACTGCAATAGGGATATTGGCTTCATGTGGGGACATTTTGTCTTGGCTGTTTATATATAGGCAATGAAGCTCTTAAACATAAAGAGTTTATTTATGTTTCTTGGTGGTAGAAATCTGATTTTGTCCTGGTTGAGTGGGTATTCTGTTCTTTGGTTGCTGTTGCCCACTCTAGATCCTAACCCTAACCCTAACCCTGACAGAGAGGGGCTTCTGCAGGTTGGTAGATGACAAAAAGGAATGGAGACAGGCTATGGGGACAACTCAGAAGGGCAATGGGAAAGAGCTAAGGACCAAGGTTGACAACAAGGTGCCCACAGGGTAAGGGAGGGAGGAGGGTCTCCTTCAGGGAGGCTGCCCCAGGAACCAGGAGGTCTGGAGAGAGCAGAATGGAGGGCAGGGAGGACAGTGAAACTGCCTACCTGTGTCCCAGCACAGTGTAGTCCCTGGGGGTTCATGGTAGAAAGCATTCCTGATCTTGGCTGACAAGAGGAATGGAGATGGGCAATGAGGAAAGGCTCAGAGGGGCAGTGAAAAAGAGCAGGATCCCTACCAAGAGGTGAGGTTCCCAAGACAGGATAAGCAGGGGTTCCTATGTTTGAGCCCAGTGTGGACATTAAATAAATAAAAAATGAAAAGTTTCTGTGTGTCATTGGCTGACACAGAGAAAGGGAAGGCCAAGAGGATCCAACAGGAAAGAGTATAATTATTTATGTGTGGGGTGTTTGCATGCAGTTCCCCATGTAGCCAAAAGAAGGCGAAAGATGCCAAACGTTTAAATGAAGTTAAAAATGCTGGTGAGCAACCCTGTGGGTGTTGAAAGTCAAAGATAGGTCCTCCAACATGACAATTCATTTAGAAATTGAACATAGAGCCACAGAGCCATCTCTCTGGAGGGCACATGGCCACAGTAATTGGCTCAAGGTGTTCATTCTGAGACATTTGATTGTTCACAGGAACGTTCACTGTCTTCTGAGATGCCCCCTCCTTCACATTCACAGAATGAAAATTCCCAGAAGGGTTATTCATGGAAGGATTAATATTATAAAGCGACTGACACTCGCCACCAAAGCTGAAGACATGCTGTTAAGGGAGGTGAACCAGCCCTTGAGGGACAAATTCCACAGGACTTCACTTACAGTGTGGAAAACGAGTGTTCATCTGGCACTATCAGTGTAGAGCCGAGGGTGGTGAGATCAGCCACCTTAGTTACTTTGATGTAGCTAGTCCACGATACACGTATCTCTATCTACAAAGTAAAAAATACTATCATAGACCCATTTACTAAACAAGTTTTGGATGAATATCGGTAAAGAAGGAAAACTAAGATGTTGTGTTTCTGTAGTGTATTGCGCTTGCTTGCCTAATACGTGAGAGGTCTGTGATTCAAAACTGGGCGGAAACATTAAAACCTTAGAGGACGCTGCTGTCAGGGCCATATCTGAAGCAAGTGTCTTCGACGCTTATGTGCTTCCCAAACTGTATGTAAAGCTTCATTATTGTGGGAGCTGCGTTATTCATAGCAAGGTCATCAGTAATCGGTCTCGTGAAGCCCGCAAGGACTGAACACCCCTGCCATGATTTAGACCTGCTAGTGCTCCACCACGACCTCCACCAAAACCCATGTAAAGAGGAGGCTACATAAAGACAGAAGAAAAAACACCTTTGAAAGCAAACTGGTATTTATACCTTAAAACAAAAACATTTACTGTTCTCGGATTCTCAGATTTTTCTAGGGATCACACTTAACATCTTTTCTAGACCAATCATAAGGCAACACGTTCTCAGTCCTTTCCTAAAACTATGCAAGGGAATCCTCAGCTTCCCACTGCCAATTTCAGACTCTCAGCTCACTCCCTAAACTTCCCAGCACTTAGGACATAAGAATCTCTGTTCTGCCATGTTGGCTATTCGTCTTATATTTTCCTTGGCTTAAAACACAGCAGATAATTTTGTAAAGACCACGGGATTTACTGGCCATAGAACAAACATAAGGAAAAAATAATAGCGTGGTGTGGAGGGGGATTAGCTCAAATGGTAGAGCGCTCGCTTAGCATGCGAGAGGTAGCGGGATCGATGCCCGCATCCTCCAGTTCTTATGTTACCTCTGGGGCTTCTTTATAGAGCGTGGTGCTTGCTTAGTTTAGTGTTTAATTAAATTCAGTTGGAGAACTAATTGAAGTTTTAAGAAATATCTGGGGACATCTGAATTTTGCAAATACACTCATCTCCATATTTGCCTTTATAAAGAATTGAAAGGTTCCTCATAAATACAACACAGACCTCTGTGCCGGGCTCCCTGGGCGTGCTGGGCCAGAGGAAGTTCATTGAACCATCTCTGCCAGAACATGCTTTGGCCGTCACTTGCTTGTGGGGTATCGATGAAAGGTTTGGAGTTTGGAACCCGATATTCCTCAGCCCAGTGTCTGTATATCAACAGAAAGCAGGAAACTAACAGTAGTTACACAGCCTTCTGATCCACCCAGGAAGTCAGATGGCGAGGTCAGCTTGGCTGGAGAGAAGGGACACTGTAGGAAATGTGTCCTGGAGTAAGGCTCAGATTTTGTTTCCCTGGCTTCAGACTGGGTTCTTTCTAGTTCTCTAAGCCCTCCATCCTTGCTTTCAGGACAGAAAACACAGCAACAATCCGTAGCTAGGAGCCCTGTGTCAAAAAGGTGGAGTAATTTAACGTGTTTACTTAAATTGCTACATGGAGTAGACTATGTTGTATTTCCCTGGGTGCGTGCATTTCTATAGCAGGTTCCCTTCGGCTTGTTTTTGTAGAGAAAAAAACAATAAAAATCCCCCTGGCCCGTACGGGGATCGAACCCGCGACCTTGGCGTTATTAGCACCACGCTCTAACCAACTGAGCTAACCGGCCAATCGGTACTTAAGGGCAGCATTGACCCCAGAAGACAGAGAAGGATATAATTGCCAATTGAGAAAGCTTTTGTTTTCCTTTCGGTTTGGGTTTCTTTTGTTAGTTTAGAAATTTTAAAGTTTCCTTGAAACTGAAAAAAAGTTATGAAACTCGGGTTCTTCTACGGAGAAAGTTTCTCGGAGCAGAAAGAAAATTCTCTACCAGAGCAAGTAAGGGAACGTTGCAGAGACTCCTGTCCCAGAAATACTGGCCCAGGACAGCCCAGTCCCCTGGCTTGGTGGCCGCACTACTGCAAGCCGCACTATAGCAGTCACGGAGTTCGCCTCCTGTGCTGGTTTCCCTGTTGCCTTCAAGTGACAATTTGATAGCCTTTCTGATTTTACCGAATTTCTCCTTCAATTCGCCAAAAACGTTTTGTTATCGCAGTGGGTGGCTCGCCTCCGCCAGGTCGGGCTTCTCTACTGGGCTGCTAATGCGTCGCTCTAGCCCTGCGGTCCCGGGGACTCCAGAGGCGGGTGTTGGTGTCCGGAAGATCTGACTTGTTTGCAGCCGGAGGGGCTTAGTCCCTCTGGCCACTATCGCTGTCTGCGGAGTCCTGCGTGACAAGAGAGTCCAGGACCAGGCAGGAGTCACTGCGGAACATCCATGCTTGTCTTAAATCGCAGTGAAACTCAAACTCTACTCAGTTTGAACTTGGTTTTATCCCCTTCGATCAGCAGCTGTTTCAGAAATCTGGGGACCCCTGCGCTTCTGTGACGTTCACAATTGTCTCAGAGGGAACCTGAAGACGCGAGAGCAGGCTGTTCTGTCCTGGGTGTCTGAATTTGGGGATGCATGAGCTGTTCGGAAGACCTTTCTTCCAGACATGGTGTGAGTTTTTTATGCTTTTAATTATTCACTGATAGTCACTGTTTCAACAGAGCCGGGTTGACATGGGAGAGAAAAGAAAGACCGAGAACAATGAAGCAACAAAAATGTCAAGTAGTAGCAGACTCTTTTGTCTGGATCTGTCTTTATTGCGTATCTATAATCTTTACTGTCTGCATGAGGAAAATCTTAAATATGCCATGTTGCTTGTCAGAGCTCAGCCTGGTGGGTCTAACAGGCAGGTAGTGGCTGAGAGACTCCTCCCAGTACCAGGGCCAGTGTGAGAGTCTGTAGGAATAGAAAACTGAGTTTTGCTCCATTTTGTGTGTTTTGAACCTTTTTAAAATATCTGTTTTAGGTTTTATATAAATATATGTGGCCCTGAACATTAGTCACCCTGTATAGGCAGAGTTTTTTGTCTAGATTGTCAATCAGCTCTACACTTTCAGTTGATCTCCAAATTATCAGTCACACACAGACTTAATATTATAAATGCTCATCCAATAGCTCAGGTTTGTGTTTGCCTACCTCTTATAACATAAATTAACCAGTTTCTACTATCTATGTCCTAAGGCTCATTTACCTTTTCTATAAATTTTTTATTCTGCTTACTCTGCATCTCATGGCTCCTCCTTTGACTTGTACTTTTTCTCCCCAGCATTCTCTTTGCTCCCCAAATCCTTCTGAGCCATTGGCCAATCAGCATTTTTTAAAGAAGCAACACATCTTTATAGTATACAGAGAGATTATTTCACAAGCTTGAGTCCTCACAGTTTGTGCTGGCTGAAGATATCCAATGCCTTGCTCTGGCTGAGTAGCTGCCATTATGATGAGCAAATATAAGGTGAAGAAATGAGAAAGAGAATCAGAACTGTCTATGTGCTATGAAATGAGGCAGAACTGAAGAAGAAAAGCATTTAGGATGGGGCTGAGATAGGTGCACTTAGGGCCAGGGTGATGTCCAGGTCTACCCTAAAGGCCCTGTCTAGGACCATGATCCTACAGTAGCTGGGGTCTGTGTTGTCATCTATGACCCTATTGCCACCCAAGGTGATTAGGATTGAGGTACATGATATAAAATTTCCAAAGAATCTTATTTATTTCTCAGTCTGTTAATTATTTGAATATAAAGAAGCTACAGATTATTGTGAGGTTATTTGTATTCAGCTACTTTTCAAAAACAGTTTATCAACTGTAGGCATTTTAGGAGTCACTTAAATTTTCTGGTTGGATATTTTGGGCAATTTATGTATAACTATCATCATCCTCAAATAAAGATATTTTGACCTCCAATAAATAAGAGAATATACATAAAACGTAGTTTGGGAAGGAAAAAAACAACTAATAAATTTTGCCATGATTACTTTCATAGTAACACTTTTCAGTTCTAGATTCTGTTTTGCAGATATAATTGTTTATAATTATTTTGTGTCAGTACTAGTTGGAGTGTTTGAGATGGAGTGTGTAGTTCTGGCTAACTTGGGGCTTACAGTCTGAATAGGTTGACCTTTGCTGTGAGGTTCCTCCTACTTTAATCCCAAACTGCTTGTATCAGACAAAGAGCAAAAGCCTTTACACACTGAAACATTATTTTCAAAACCAAATATCTAGTAACAGTTACTTTTCCTTTTACTTATAAGCAGGTATAAAGACACATCTCAGTTTTTTTCTCATTGAACATATATGAAAGAATGGGCAGGGGCAATCTGGTACATTATAAAACCTAAGCTGTGCTCATAATTTCTTTAAAAATCTATGCTGATTAATTTAGTTTAAAATGTTATAGAATAATATTTAGTTGAATATTAACAATACAATCTGTAGTAGATTTCTGGCCTCATTTGAACCAGAGGCCTGACCTACCCATGGCAGCTTCAACTCCACAAGAAATGACTCAGATGCTTATATTAATTTTATACTGTTTGGCTTATGTCACAGGCACATAACTAGCTACCTTTTCTTTTTTTTTTTTTATCTTAATTCAACCCATTTTCATTAATTTACCTGGCTACGTGGCCATGATCCATGGCCCATACTTGCAGTCTTATATGTTTTTTTCTTTGGTGGCTGGATGGAGTCGGCCTGACTTCCCCCTCCTTCTACCTGTCACCCCTCTGATTCCTCCACCCATATCTACAGTGCTCCACACAGGCCAAGACAGCTCCTTTATTTACAGAATGATATTGACTGCATACAGAGAACAGCCCCACTACACTATTTTTTGTTTGCTTAATTAAAAAGGAAGGTTTTAATTTTAATATAGTAAAATTAGATAAGAAAACAGTTATTAAGAATTATAGTTACAATATTTAGTTTATTTGTATTAACAAGATTAAAGAAAATATTTTATTTATTTTGTTTTTGTGAGTTCAAAGTTTTATATTTAATATATTTTTAAAACAACTAAGAAAATTATGTTTATAGTTTTTAAATCTTTAATTACATTAAAGATTATAGAAGGATATAATATTATTTAAATAAACAGGGAGTGTAAGCAACTTTTAAAATTTAGAAATGACAGAGATGACATTTGTCTGTCTGGATAGTTAAAGCTTTTTTGTAATGTTGGGGTATTTATTTTTAGACTATAGGCCTAGAGTTTTGGCATATATTTTAGTGATGTAGGACATTTGGCATAGTTTGTTAGCTGTTGTTTGTGTGTGTGTTTTGAAGGATGTTTGTCAATTTTTTTGTAAAGCAGGAACTTAAAGGACTATTTTGGCTTGTTTTATTAAAGTTTAGAGGTAATTTTTTATGGAATTTGTATGTTTAAGTTTATATAGTATATTATTAAGCAGTTAATATAAGAACAGTTTTTTGTCTAGTGGCTAACTGTTGTCATAAAGTAAATTTTATATTAAGTTTTTTAATGTCTATTATTTTTTAATATATTAGTGTTGTTAGGAGTTGACTTGTCTTATTGTCTAAAAAGTTTTAGTTTTTAAAATATTTTGAATGGCATATTTTGTAGGTCTCTGAAGTATTTGAAGATTATTTATCTAACTGAATTATATTTTTTATCATGGAAAAAATAAGAAAATATAGGAAAAATACTTGCCCCATTTGAAAGAACCTAAATTAATAAATTTATATGAAGATGAATTTCACATTTTTCTTCCAGTATTCATGATTATTAATCCATTGACATGAAATTTTTAAATAAACAAAATACTGACTTCTAAAACATTTTGTATCTCTTTTTGAGGAATTATTTTTTGCCTTGAAATTCCTATTGTTGTAGTCTCTGTCTCAGAGACCTAGTCAAGATCCTGGCTCTCAATTAAATGATGATTTGACTGTGGTTTTTCTTAATCAGATCTAAGATATGTTTGGGTAGAATGCATAGTTTTAACAGTAAGTTATTTAACCAAGCCCCTTTGAAATATTTCTCATAGATTTACTGATTTCATATATTTAAGAACAGATCAGAATTATTGTGGAGAGACTTACACTCCTCTTGTTTCTCTCTTCCCTTACTGTATATATTTGGGTCTTCAAGGTCTATGTCCTTGAAGGTCCCTAATCCTAACCCTAACCCTATTTAGTGATGATTTTTTTCTCTTAATTTGGTTAAACAGTAGCAAGATAATTTTTAGGAATGTATTAGTGACATATATTATAGTCGAAAATGTTTTTAGTTTGTTATTTTCATAAAATTGTATTTTGCTTTAAAAAAAGACTATCACATTTATGCTAGTTTCACAGTTTTCCTGTGGTACACTTTTCCTAACAGCTTATGTAGGAAGCAAGACAAGGAACTTAGTTCCTGAATATGTCATTGGTAATTGACGTCAAATGGAGGTATGTTAATTAATTCTTGAAATGCAATTAGAAACGACATGAAAAGAATAAAACATAAAGTCCAGATGATTGAGCATAAAAATAAAAAGTCTGGATGAATAAACAAAAACAAAACAAAACAAAATACTGATGTTTCAGGCAGAGTTCAAATCAAAATTATTTTGTTTTCCACTAAAAAGTTGACTTAAAAAAATGTAGGCTGCACCTGAAAATCCTGAGTAGAAACTAATTACTAGCAGAATGCATAAGGGCATTGTTGCATGAATAAAAAAGGAGAAACTAGCAAGCCTACACTGGACACACTAAGCACTAGAACCCAGTTCCTACTAAACACAGGTACTGAGGATCTCTGCAGCAGATGCCTGTGAATGATGTTATAGTTATCTTCAGCTGTGAACTTGACACAACTCAGAGTCACCTGGGAGGAAGAAACCTCAACTGAGGAACTGATCAGGACAGTTTGGCTTGTGGGCATGTGTCCTAGCTGAGGTTTCTGTTGCTGTGATAAAACATTAAGACCACAAGCAGGATGTGGAAGAAAGGGTTTATTTTAGCCTCCACTCCTAACATTACACTCTGTGAATAAGGTGAGCACTCAAGAGGGAACAATTTGTCTCTGCTCCTGCTTGAGATCCTGCCCAGTTTCCCTCAATGATGAGCTGTAATTTCCATTTGTGATGAAAGTGTAAACCAGATAACTCTTCCCTAAGATCCTTTTGGTCATGGTGTATGGTGGAAATGTTCTCTGTGTACTGTAAATAAAGAACTGTTTTGGCCTATGTAGAGCACCACAGAAGTGGGTGGAGAATCAGAGCACAAGCAGGTAGGAAGAAGGGTGGAGTTTGCCAATCTCCATCCAGCTGCCCAGCAGAAGCAGCATGTAGGAACCCAGGTGAGCCACGGGCTGTGGACCACGTGGTGGGTAGATTAATAGAAATGGGTTGAGTTAAGATGAAAGAACTACTAGTAATGTGCTTAAGATATGGGCCAAACAGTGTAAAGGATATAAGTGTGTGATTCATTTCTTTGAGGGACAAAAGCCTCAGGTGGGAACCAGGTTCCAACCACCGCCGCGGGCCGCACCAGGTACAAACCTCCCAGACCCAAAATGGGCTGGGAAAAACATATTACATCAATGGTGTCTATCACAACAATAGGAAGCAAACTAGGTTTAATAAAGCTTACTTAACATTAAAATTGAAGATGACCAATAGTTCAAGAGTTTGATAGAAGAGATAAAAGCTTGCAAACTTTTAGGTGTGGTGCTAAGGATTAAAGGCTAAGGATTAAAGGCTAAGGATTAAAGGCGTCACTAGGTCTTACCCCTTCTGCTGCTTCAGAACTAGGTGATCCACCCAGGTTCTCATTCTCTGTATGTAGCAATAAAATCCCCACTCTTCACAGTGTGTCCTGCCTCCCTGGTGGAAATTCTTACACATTGGCATGACAATTATTAATTATGAATACTCAACTGATAGCTTAGGTTTGTCACTAAGTAGCTCTTACACCTTTAATTAACCCATATTTTTATCTATTTTTACCACATGGCAAGTTCATCTCTTTCTCTGCATCTCCTCAAGACTTGACTCTGCCCTTCTTTTCAGCATTCTTTCTGCCAGAAATTACTGTCTAGCTATTGGCCAGTCACTTGTTTATTAACAATTAGAGCAACACATCTTAAAGAATACAGAATGAGTATTCTACAGCAAGGGACAACTAACACTAAAGGCCTTTTGAAAAGTTATATAAAAACCTCCTGCTATGGAACCTTCCTAAAATGTATACTTCTATAAAAGTAATTTAAATGGAGTCACCATATAAGGAGGGTAATACCCAACTAGATATCTTCTGTCACCTAGTAAAACTCCCTGGGCCTGGGATGTGTTACATCTTAATAAGTCATTGGATAAATGTGTCCTATGGACCCTCCTTCAAAGAGCACAAAAAAATCTACAGCTATTGTTTTTTTTCCTCAACTTGGTGGTAAGGTTTTGTTGCTGAGGGTAACATGTATGTCACAAACAAGAGAAGCCATGGGGGTTCCCAAGGAGAAGTTTCACTCCATCTAACTAGAGGTCATAGTGCTGGAAGGTAGTCTGCATGCCACCAGAGGAGAAAGGTAATCGGCAATATCATGCAGCTATATGTAATAGGATTGTGTTTTGTTTCATTGTAAATAATTGTTCTGCCTACTGATTTAATAAAAATGCTGATTGACCAAACGAAGGTAGACAGAAAGTGTAGGTGAGATTACCAGACTAAGAAAACTCTGGGAACAGGAAAACCAAAGCAGAGATGCCAGAGAGGCCTCATGAGTTGCCAGCAGGAAAGGAAAGAAGCTGAAATGCTGCTCTAAGAAAAGGTACTGAGTTGCATGGCTGAAGAGGATAAGAATCACAGGTTAGCAGCAGAATTACAAATGGCTGAAAGGCACCTGAAAAAGTGCTCATCATCTTTAGCCATCAGAGAAATGCAAATCAAAACAACTTTGAGATACCACCTGATACCTGTTAGATTGGCTAAGATAAAAGATACAGAGCACAGCCTATGCTGGAGAGGATGTGGAGCAAGGGGAACACTCCTCCATTGTTGGTGGGAGTGCAAGCTTGTTCAGCCACTTTGGAATGCAGTATGGCGTTTTCTCAGAAAATTGAGAATCAATCTCCCCAAGGACCCAGCAATACCACTTCTGGGTGTATACCCTAAAGATGCACAGTCACACTCCAAAGGCATTAGCTTAACTATGTTCATAGCAGTGTTATTTGTAATAGCAAGAACCTGGAAACAATCTAGATGTCCCTCAACTGAAGAATGGATTAACAAACTGTGGTACATCTACACAATGGAGTACTACTCAGTAGTAAGAAAAAATGATATCCTAAAATTTATAGGTAAATGGATGGATTTGGAGAATATCCTCCTGAGGAAGGTATCACAAACCCAGAAAGATAAGCAGGGGATGTAGTCACTCATTAGTGGACTCTAAACAAAAAAAAAAAAAAGAAAAAGAAAAGAAAAACAACAACAACAAAAAAAAAAAAGCAAAGCATGCCCAAGCTGCAAGCCACAACTACTGAACATCTTGGGATCAGAAACACCTTGTACTGACTCCTTGGATCCCACTCCCCCTAGAGGAAAACCTGACTCAGTTTAGAGGTTGGGGGGAGAAAACTGGATCTGCCAGGAGTGGAGGCTGAACTAAGCAATATTGGGACAGTGGAACCTTGGGACTGCCTGCCGCCTGCCAAGGGAGGTGATGGGGAGTTGTGGAGAAGAGAGAATGACCTGATGTGGTGGGAGGGGGAAGGGACCTTGAATAAGGATATACAAGAATAGAACGTGTGACTTCTTTGTTCATAATAATAAAATAAAATAAAAAAGAAATCTATATGTGATATTTGTCATATTTTTCTTGTCATTTTTAGTGTTTTTTTCAATATTCAGTGTTATGTACAAAAAATATCTGTTGATTTAGCAAATCAACAGACAACTTGAAACAAGTCTATGCTATAGAATTTAAGTTTAACAAAATAGAAAATCTTTTGTTTCCATGTGTGTCAGTGTATGAGCAACTCTTGGTGTATCTTTAATGCTTGCTTTTGTCTGTTTTCTAATTATAGTAATACAATTGGGTCATGAGTGAACTAATGAGGTCAAAGCAGGTGGGACATATACAGATGCTGTTATGAACTGTTAGAATAGAGAAGAACTGTTAGAGGAAGTGATATGTACATAAAAATAATGGTGAAATGAAAACATAAAAAAAAAAAAGAAACACGGGTTAGTTTAAGAGTAAAGAGTTAGCAAGCTATATGCCTGGGCCCTAGGCTGATCAGCATAAAATTAATATAAGTGTCTGTGTGTCTCTTGTTGACTTTCTCAAAGAACCAACTCTTTGATTTATTGATTCTTTGTATTGGTCTTTTTGCTTCAATTGTATTGATTTCAGCTCTAAGTTTGATTATTTCCTGCCTTCTACTCCTTCTAGGTGAGTTTGCTTCTAATTGTTCTAAGGCTTTCAGCTAAGCTGTTAGTTTTCTAGTGTGGGATTTCTCTAGGTTTTTCATATAGGCATTTAGCCCTATGAATTTTCCTCTTAAGATTGTTTTCATTGTGTCCCACAAGTTTGGGTATGTTGTGGATTCATTTTCATTAAATTCTAGGAAGACTTTGATTTCTTTCTTAATTTCTTCCTTGTCCCAGAGGTGGTTCAGCTGAGTGATGTTTAGTTTACATGAGTTGGTAAGGTTTGTTTGATTTTTGATGTTGTTGAACTCTATCTTCAGGCCCTGGTGGTCCAATATAATACAAGGGATTATTTTCATTTTTTTTTGTATCTGTTGATATTTGCTTTATAACCAATTATGTGGTCAATTTTAGAGAAAGTTCCATGAGGACCTGAGAAATATGTATATTCCTTTGCATTTGGATGGAAGCTTCTGTAGATACCTATTAAATTCATTTGCATCATAACCTCTGTTAAACTCCTTATTTCTCTATCAAGTTTCTGTCTGGTTGACCTATCCAGGGGTGAAAGTGGGGTGCTGAAGTCTCCCACTATTAGGGTGTGAGAATTGATGTGGGATTTGAGCTTTAGCAGTGTTTCTTTTATGGATGTGGTGGCTTCAATGATCTTCACAAAGGTATGTTTGGTGTTGCTTCCTTCTGCTTGCTATTCATTGCTGTGTTCAGTTTTTGTAGTTGTAGAACCACCACTTTCTTCTGGAGTTACTTTGTTGTTCTTTATATTATTATGTGTATTTTTGCACTGGCATCATACACTGGCATCTGCCCATGGCTTCAGTGGTTCACGATTAGGTGGCTCCTGGTCAGTTGTGGCAAGAGGACTTGTATGTCTACTGTTGCCTCTGAGCAAGGGGTCTGCTCAATCTCTGACTCTGCTCTGGGAACAGGTCTAAATTTCAAGTACTCATTCCTTCTCTGCTGATGCAGTTGGAGGCAGGGTGGCCATGTAAATTTCCTTGTTTTAGGTGCAGCTGGAGGAGCCCCTCACAGCCAAAGTCTATTCCTGTTTGCTAAGGAGTGTGTGTAGACACGTACCACAGACAGATCCCGGTCCCGGAACTCCTTGCTTCCACTTCTACAAATAATAGTTAAATGTGAGAAAATTAAACATATTTACTTCCACTTTTTCATATTCTTTGCTTCTCACCAAACTTATCTTCATCTTGCTTTCAGCTTCTTCTAAGCACAGGTAGCATAGGCACTCACCCTGCAACAAGGGTACATGTGATGTCCTCATTGTGATCTGAATCCAGCCACAATCTGTCATAGCTAAATGCTGCCCATAAATCACCAGTATGTTTCCTAGTCTGCTTATATCATCCCCTCTAAGCTAAGAAAACCTGAGAGATGCTTTAGTACATGAGTTACCTTGCATAAACCCTGTTATGGAAGGCTCAAAAAAAGCTTCTGAATAAATTATTAACTGAGTGCTATGGTTCTATTAATATTCCATATAAATCACAGAGATGAACTGAAAGAAAAGATGTTCTAGTTATTGTCTCTCCTTAAAGTGCTGGGGGGTGGGGTCAGTCCAATTTGGAATAAACAGTCAAGAATGTTTACTGTATGTTCTTCCATGAGTGGGGGAAGTAAATTTCCAAGCTTCCATATGTCCAATGAATATCATGGACTACCTTTCAAATCATTCATGAGTGTGGCTCATCTTTAGTTCTATCTCTGTAATGAACTTTTTATGACTGTTTGTTCTTAAAGGTGTACCTCTTGTTATGGATATACCAATAATGTATATTGAATGAAATAAGAAAGCAGTCACTGTTTCCTGCACAGTTTCACTCCCCCACTGCACAAAACTACCTACTTACATCTGTTCAAGAAACCACCTGGGAGATGTTCACCTGTGTATTTCCACTCATTTCTTTTTGAGTTTAGTTATTTTATGTGTATGAATACATGCCTAGGCACCACTTCCTTCTCTGGTGCTGACAAAGGCCAGAATAAGGCCTTGGATGCCCTGAACCTGGAGTTACAGATGATGGTTAACTTTGATATGAGTAATGAAAACTGCAAGAGTAGCAATTTCTCTTAACCACTGAGTCTGTTCTTCAAAGATATGTGTACAATTTAATTAGCTTTCACAGGCTCCTTCCCTCCATCATGCTGGAACCCATCAATCCAGTCTGTGTTCATCCAGTTAAATAAGGGATTTTTGCTGCAGTGATGTGGTGGAGGATTATACATATTTGAGAAGCTGAAGGAGAGCTGAAACTTTAGCTACTGTAGATTAAAATTCTAGCTTTCCCAATTCATATATTCATCATATTAAGAATATTATTTGGCTTCTTTAAAAAAAATATAGTTTTACAATATAGGTGTATTTTAGTATAAACTGACATGCATATTGCAATGGAAAGAGTTCTGAATGCTTTAAAGATCCATGTTTTAAAAATCAGTTATTAGTGTTAGTATTTAGCCTCATGTCTGATTTAGCCACAAGTCTCATATTCTATAGTTTACATTTGGTCTAAGGAAGGGGAAATTTAGAATAAATGAAATCATGGTAAAGAAAAAAAGAGTGTTCCAACTGAAAAAAAACAAAAAACTAGTCACTAGAAGTTATAAGGCTCAGTTTAAAGTTCCAAGTCCTTGGAGGGAAATTCACACAAAGATTATACAGAACCTGTGGGAGCAAGAGCTTTCTGCTCCAGGCTGCAGTGCAGATGCCTCTGTCTCCTAGCCCTGCCTGTCCTGTGTAATGAGCAGCCCTTGTGCAGTGGCCATATACCTCGTCCACATGGACACTCAAGCCATTCTGGATTGCAGGTAAGAAAGATAGAAAATCTTCTTTCTCCCTGTATCTTGCTACTTTCCTCTTTCAGAGTGACAGAGAGCCTACATCCTTGTCTCCTACAACTCAGCCCTCCACAAATTTCTTTTAATACAAGGGCAGCTCCAACCCACAAAGACATGGAAACACTCACCCACGCAGTCTGTGCTGCACCTCAGGGTGAGTGTCCTCGCAAAAAAGGAAAAATCTCAAACAAAATAAAACCCCACAAAACAAAAATATGGAGTTCATTTTGTGTTAGATAACTATTCCCAGGCATGGGACCTGCCCTGGAGTATGGCTGAATGTCATTCAGTGACATGTCATTGTCCCTTTTTCCAGTATTTTTTAATTGAGAATAGGCTTTTTGGGTAGAGTAGGATCCCATGTCCTCCCCATCTCTGTACTGAGACCCTGTCTTAGATGCCTGTGGTGGATTTAGGAGTTATAGAGCAAGACCTAGAGGTGTGGCTTTGTACAGGGCATGAACAGCCTCCTTTGAAGACTGCAAGTGCCTATCCTTTTGGTTTGTTCCCGGTGTTATCAGGATTGCCACCACCTGGTAAGACGTTTCAACCCTCCAGAAATTGCCCTAAGGTTCAATCTTAGTGAGTGTTTAATATAAACTCCTTAATAAATAATCTTTTTATACAAAAAAACCGCAAATGACTATCATACTGAGATGTAATGCCTGTACTACGGGGGTCATTGGTGAGTCAGGCTCAGCGCCTGAAGACTAAAAGAAAAGAGAATTAAAGAAAGGACTTGGGTCATTCATGCAAGGAGAATGCCGAATGCAGTTTATTGAACCTGGGGCTTAGACTTACATACTTGAGGCAGAGCACAGGTGGAAATTCCCCACATGACTGGAAATTACTGACTTGGGGTAAACATTATCCCCAGGTGGCTGGAATATTACTGACTTGTAGCAATCTACTTAGGCTCACCTATTCTAACTTAACTCATCTGTTCTAACCTCCACAGGCAAGAGACCAGAAACTTACTGGAACTGGGTGTTAAGCATAGAACAGCCAGCAATCTATAGGCCTTTGCCTCAAGGCTCAGAGTGCAGGGTATGGTCATGCAAGGGCCTACACTGAGAAATAAATCAGAGGGAAAAAACAACTAACAATACCCTCAAATAACATATAATATATTTTATAAAATCAATCATATATTCTTTATTGATTCTTTGGGAATTTCATATCATGTACCCCAATCCTGATCACCTCCCATTCCTTCTATGTTTGCCCCTCACCCTTGCAGCATTTCTTCCATGAAACCAACCAAAGTTAATTCAAAACAAAACAAAACAAACAAATAAACCCTGTTTTGTTTCTCCATGTTTCCTTCCACTTCAGCAACTCTTCATTCATCATAGAGGCACAGGGAGCTTCAGTGTGTCATGCAGTATATGTTTTATAACAGTCTGACCCATAAATGTTCATTCAATGAGTCACTGCTGTGATTCAAGACCTCTGGCCTCTAGCTTGTGGCATGGTATCATCCCTGGACTCTTCAATATCCTGCAGTTGTTCCATGTCCTGAAGATCCTGTGGCTATTGATATGTAGTACTACTCCCTTTAAGCAGTCCAGCAGGTCATAGATGAGGTAGATGTAAGGCTGTGCCAATTAAAGGCCTGAGTTGGGGTCCTGGGTGATAACTGAGGAGTCAGTCTAGGCTGCTGGACTGCCCCCTTCAGGTAATGAGCAAAGCCAGTTCTCCAAAGCCCATGCAATTGGCAGCAGCTCTCCCCAGTGTGGGTGAGATGGTGGGGACAACTCTCCCATAAAGCTCTCCTGCTGCCATGTTCAGCAAAGGGCATGGTCAGCTATCCCAGGGACAGTGAAGGGGAGGACCAGTTTACCACAGCCCTCAAATTTTAACATACATATTTCTATGGCCCCTTGTGTGGGTCATTGACATCAACAGACTCCAACTACTACAGGACCATGGACCCAGACATAGCCCTCAGCAGCAGCTCAACCCCAGATGTCACCATGGCCCCCAGTGGCAGCACAGGTCATTCAGATCAGCATGGACCTGGTGGCAACATATCCCTTGGACATGTACATGGTCTCAGATGCCTGACTATAATCACAGACTTGCTCTCAGTGGTAAAAGAAGTTATGAACATCAGCTCAGATACAGTATTGATTTTTATATATTGATACAAATGTAAAGTTATTTTTGTTAGAATATACTGTACATACATTTCTATTCTTGTTTGAGGTTTTGTACCTATATAGCTCATTTATGTAATATAAATTTCTAGTCCTTGAAACTTATTATTATAAATTATTTGGGGTAAGAAAGAAATGCAGATTGGTAGTTAGTTACCTATTACAGTCATACTTGTGGTCATTTAAGTGTTTTTTTAAAGTCAAACAGAAACATATTTCAGATAACTCAAGTGGTCTTCAAACACTTCAGATATTTACAGAACAGGGCATTTATGACATGTTAATAATATAAGGGTTTTTATAACAATGAGACATGTCTGCTCCTGGAAGCACTAATCTACTTCAAAGAAACTATATGGAGTTTGCTTTTTTGGTGAAAAATATTAGTACTGGGCAAGAAACTGCCCTTGCCTCTACTGCTGACAGTATGCTGCTCAAATAGACAAGCAGAACAAAAAGAAACTACTGAAATTTGCCAAGACAAGGTAGGAAATCCTTCAAAATTCCTGTTTCACAGGAAAGTATGTCAGAAATTCTCTGCTTGCAGGCCAAAGATGGATATCTATCTCAACATTACAAAGGAAACTGTGGCATTCACGCAGCCAGCATTTTCTATCATTTCCTAGTTTTGAAAGTTGCTATTCACTAATTCCTATTTGCTCAGTTAACATAGTTTCTCGTGTCTCTGATGAAGTTGAAGACTGAATTGTTATAGTTTATTGTTTTTTTTATTTTTTTATTCTATTTTTTTTACCATGTTCAGAAAAGAAACACAGAAAAGGTCATTAAGTGTATAAGATTGAGAGATAGGAAAAGATAGCTTGGGGTTGGTAATACAAGTTAGGATAGAAATTGAATTAGGTACAAAACTTTGGACTTACCAAGATAGAATAAAAAATGGAATATTTTCTCAATTTTTCAAATGCAAATCACCTGGTACTTGTGAATGTAATTCTTCCATGATATTTGTTCCTATTTTACTATGTATATAATTTTACTATGTTAAAGTTAAAAACCTTCATTTTTAACTTGACAAAGTGGGTGGGCGTGGAGTAATCCTTTTGTGTATTATGAAAATATCTTGATCTTACTGTTAATAAAAAGCTGATGGGATGGTGGCTAAGCAAGACTTTTCAGAGCAGAGATAATCCTGGGGAAAGGAAGAGTCAGAGGAGGCGCCATGAGAGGCAGAGTGAGCAGAATGTGAAATTCATTGATATTAAGTCTGTATGGTTATTTAGGAATCCACTGGCAGGGCAGAGATGAACAGCAGTCTAGACAGGAAATTTTTGCCAACATAGGGTGGTCTTTGGGTGTCTTTTACCCACCTAAGCTGAGTGGCATAAGGCAGGCCTGTGGATATCTTTAGCCACCCCAAACTATGAGGACCCAGGCTGACATCATAGATCTGTTTTCCAAAACTAAATGTAACACATTTATTTTCTTTGTAATCATTAATAGATTAATTGTATGATTCAGTGAGAGTCTATTTACATGCTGACTCTATCAGGTATTGATAAGGTGCTTCCATCTTTCTGCTACCAAAAGTAGTGATCATGAAAGACCTTTATCCACACAAGAAAATATCATCTATTTGATAAGGAAGACCAGATGAAGAGACAATTGTGGCTTTAAACTTTCTTCTGCCTCATTATTAGTAAAGCATGGTCATCCTATTGTGTGTGAGAATCTACTCTTATGTACTGAAATATTCATAGTAGATCTGCTACCAAAACAAAACTATCAAGATTTCTATTTCAGAATGCTAAAAGGATAAAGGGATATTTATCATTGCCTGATTTCTCATTGATTACTGAGTATAACAACATTTAGTCAGATGTTCATCTCTCTGAATAAGTATGAAGGGGCTTATAACTGCATAACCAAGAGTTAGAAACTCTGGAACATAGAGTATTTCAGAATAGTTCTCTATGAAGAAAGTGTAAACTAAAGAAATAAAACAATCTGCCCAATAAAAGAAAAGAAAACAGAGCATCAGAAGGAGAACACTCTGAGCAGCTCTCAGTTCAGGCGGGGTTCTGTGGAGAAGCTTGGAGTTCTGAAGGTAGAGGACATGCTGGTGGTGCTTGTGGAGAAGAAATACCATGTAGCCACTGGCCCCTCCCATAGCACCCTGAAACACAGCATCTCTCAAGACCATGAGAATGAGAAAAATCCATCTTGTTATCTGGCTTTCCGGCAGATAATAGCAATAGTTGCCTCTTTTTTTAACTTGTGTTATGTTCACACTGTTGATATTTTTAATGTAGTATGTTAAGTTCATGCTGATCAAGGAATTGAGTATCCAAAAGAAGAGCAGTGAGGAAAGAATGTGCTGGGGGGTCTTTAGGTTGAGCCTCTGCCACCTGGAGTGTCTGGGACTGATGGTGATGGCCTGGACCACAGTGAGGAGACTGCTGGTGCAGATGGAAAGGCCCCGGGACACTCGTGACAGGTAAACAACAACTTTACAACTGGTGTCATCCAAGAAGTTTCCAAAATTAAAGTCTTCTATTGTCTTTGGCATTCCTTTTGAAAGAAGCATTATGATATTTGTGAGTGCCAAGTGAGCAAGAATTAGATGTATAGGTTTCTTCTCAGTGCTTTGGAACATGTGCATGTAACTCACAAAAACTAAGATGTTTCCCATGGTGCCAAGCCAAGTGAGACAGAAAAAAACTGTGCCCCTGACAGGGTCCAAAACCATTCTCATATTTGGGGCAGAAATACTTGATCCAACAAATGACTTTTTGAAGAAATCAGTAAATCATGATAAGCATCAGCAAAAAAAAAAAAAAAAAAAAAAATCTTTCAAATATTCTCACTTTTCTGAAGGGTAAATTAATGATAAATTACTGTTCAGATTTATTAACAGAAAACTTTGGTGAAGAGTTAGTTGTTTTTAAAAATTAAATTTCCAAACTGCATATTTAAATTATTCTATAAATATCTAATCTACCTGTTCAATTATTGATATATCTCACTTATGATTTGTCCCAGCATGGCTGAAGTAACACTAATGGCCCCAACCAGAATTTCCCCAAGCAGTTTATATTTCATTTTATTACACTCCTGTAATCCAGTTCTGCAAATCATTCTATCCTATGTGGCTATGCCATGTAGCATATACAAATGTTTGAAAGTTTTGTTGTTTTAACATATTTGTCACCTCTCAAATTCAATCACATTTTGATTTTTACAGTATTCTCTTATTTGTCCATTATGTCTTTCAATTAATCACAGTAACATTTCCTATGTTTCTTCTCTCTTATTTTATATTAGATCCTTAGAGTCCAACATTTCCAGATACATATTGAAAACCAAAACTGATCCTATAATTGTTTAATGAACTACATAGTTATTCTACTGAAACTATCATACTGAGAGTGGTTGTGGTCAACTCCCAAAGCTCTGGGCCCTGGTATCAGGAGAAAGGTTCATCTGAGGTTTGAAAATGGAGACTCATAGCTCATATGTATTTCTTAACATTTGTTCCATAATTTCTGTAATATTTAGGACCAGTACGGGGCAATCTGGAGACAGACTGAAATAACTCTCCCCAGTTTTAGCCCAAATTTTAAATAAACATTTTCATTTGTCTATCCATATGTACATATAAATTTCATTTTCTCTTAATGCCAGTAATGGTCCTGACCCAGAGCTAAACCATGAAGCTAGATTTAATGGTAGCAATTTTAGTACTTAGAAATATTCACTGGCCTTCTATAGTTCCTCAACATTCAGTCAAATGTTTGCCCTACTATATAAAATCCACTAGTTACAGCAGAATTAGCAAAGGCATTTAGGAATAAATTTTTATTATTGTCCATGTTTCCATACTGTAGCAAACAATAGTTTCCACTGTGGCATTTTCACACACATACACCTTGTATTAGTCTCATAACCACCTTTAGAGCCCTGCATTGTCGTTTTCTTTCTAGTGCTTGGCATCTTACCCAGGTAATAATGCAAGAGAAAGACATAGAAATGAAATACAGAAGAAATGCAGGTGTTTTTATTTACGGATGACAACCCCTACTTAAACAACCACATAAACTATACCAGAATACTCTTGAAGATATGATTATTTCAGAAAGACAAAGAACGTATAATCATCATATAGAAATCAACATTAAAAAACAAAAAAAAGGGAATACAATGAAGGTTATACAGATAGAAAAAGAAAGAAAACATTTTATAGTATCAACTAAGAAGGAAACAATAACATGTACAATATTTACATTAAAAGAAAACAAAAACTATGCAGTTGAGAAAAACAAATATGTAAAAGAATATGGTAAGCTTTTAACTTTGATTTCCTCTGAATCTTTTCCAAGATCTTCTCCCCATTTTTTTAATTTTCCTTTTCTTTTTTACTAATTATTAAAAACTCTAAAGTGTAGAAAGTATTTATTAAAATGTCTTTTCTCTTCATCTCCAATGAGCTTGCAGAAACACAGTACTCTTCAATGAATTGCAGATTACTGTTTTTGTCTAAAAGGAAATTGTAAGTGCTACCAAAGTAAGGGTTAATTATAAAATTTTCCATAAAAATAAAATAAAACAAAATAAAACCAGTTCCACCATACTGGTCAAATTTAAGCAAGATTTTAATAAAATATTAAATACAGACCAGATGAATTTGGTCAAGGCCATCACCTGGAAACTCTTAACTCCATGGCTGGGAGGCATGTGTTGGCAGAGTTTATTTGGTCAAAATCTATAGGCTACCATGTAAGTGTTACAGATATGCAGGGAAAGATGTCCTGGCCATCCATAGACAGACTATGCTTGTGTTACAGCTAAAAAGGGAAAGAAATCTTGGCAGTCAGAATACAGGCTATACCTATAGCTCTGAAGGGAAATGTATACTGACCACAGAAAATAAGGCTATAGCTACAGTTCTGTTCTGGTGGGAGATGGTTTCCCTGCAGGAACGTAGCAGTTTGTTCCACCAGTCGGCTAAGGGTGTTTCCCCTACAGAAATGTTGCAGTTCTGCTCCTGTTCCAGTAAGCATTACTTCTTTGCCCCTCTCCACACTGGTCTTGACCCAAATTTCATTCAAGAGATTTATTGGGAGGGAGAAATTCAGGAGAATTTCTGCTAGGCTGGAAATGGCAACTCCCAACTCAACATGTTATATAGGACTTATACAGGACTTCTTAGGGACAGAGCGTTTTTTTTTTTTTCTATTAAATTTTACTTTGCTTTAGTTTCCTTATTATTAAAATGTTTTAGGCCTGTGCCACAGGAGTATTTATTAATACATTTTACTTACTATCTCATTTATCTGCAACATTTTTTTAACTTTTTTTTGTAGGGTTAAAATTTTCAGGGTGGGAATTGATAGAATTTCAAGCACAGAGGAGAGGGTTGGGTATACTCACTTCTTAGGTATTGGTTGGTTTTCATACTGGTCAGGGCCAGACTGTATTTCTTTGGCTCTGGCTTCAAGGCCAGAGTTTATTTTTTTGTTTGTTTGCTTGCTTTACACTGGCCCCTTTTAACAATTTGACTCTGGTTTCAGGTCCAGTGAATAGGCTGTATTCTCAGAGTCAGGGCGTATTTCTTCAGCTCTGATTTTAGGGCCAAAGTCTGTTTCTTTGGCTCTAGTCTCAGAGTTAGGATGTTTCTTTGGCTGACTCTTTTTAACCTTTTGGCTGTAGTTTCAGAGTCAGGATGTGTTTCTTTGGTTGGCCATTTTACCCTATACACCATACTTTTCAATGAGATTTTGTTGTTTCCAAGAGCTACAACTCCCAGAATCCCAGGAAGTTACTTACCTGGTCTTTGGGCAGGTGGGGCTTAGAGGTTAGCTTCAGATCTAGTATTTCTCTTGAATTGCATCCTGAGTCAAATTCCTGACTATATGATTAATACTAGCTTATAGTTGGATTGAATAACAATTAGTTTAATGTTACCCAAGCAGAAATAATCATTTAGTTATTGTATCAATGATATAAAAGCCAACATTAATAAGTACAAAGCAGAAGGGGCAATGGTCCTGTAATGAACAACATCTCTTTGTTCTGCATAAAGCAGTCCAAGTGTCCTATCATAGTGTAGAAACATTTGAGCAAATACATCTACCTGTTGATAAATCTCAGTTCAATTTTTTGCTATATAAATTGTCATTATGAGTGACCATTTTGTCACCTATGTCAAGGAGTTTTCTTTTGACTTAGCATTTTTCAGCCTGTTTTGGAGGCAGAATGATATACCTTTTCTGTAGCTGCTTCCAGTTTAAATGAAATGTTGGTTGTCAGGACCCAAGAAGGCTGAGAAGTTAGTCAAAGGCTGGCCCAAGGGGAATCTATCAGGATCATCTGATTAGCTGATTCAAGTGCAAGTTCAGAGAGTAATCTACTGGTTGTACTATCCATATCAGCTTTCAGCAAGTTCAGAACTCACTGTCTTACGGAAAATGTTTGTAGCCAATTACTATTCCTGGATAATATCTGCTAGCCAATGGAAATCTGCTGAGAAAAGTAGAGACTAAGGGCAGAAGTTAGAATTTAGAAACTTACAGGAAAATATTACATTTGGGACTTTTAGGCTCATAGTCCTAGTAATTGAGGGAGGCAAAGAATCCAAAGACCAGGAGAGAGAGAGAGAGAGAGAGAGAGAGAGAGAGAGAGAGAGAGAGAGAGAGAGAGAGAGAGAGAGAGAATCTTCAGGAGTAGACTGGTGGAGAGACTTAGACGGTACTTACCTGGAGTCCCTTTGACTTCTGAAAGGTGGATCCAAGGCTTATGATTTCTTGAAGCTTAGTAGAATTTTAGTTTAGCAAATGAGATAAATGTTTTAGATATATTAGCATTACAATTGTACTAAAATACAAATTACAGAAAAAAAGTTAACAGGCATCTGTAAAATAGAACAGATTTACACCTTGGTATCAAAGCATAGGCTGTGGCTTTGGGCTAAGAATATTTTTTTTTCTAGAGAGCTTGATATATATTTTAGCCTGATGAAAAGTACTTTTGAGTCTATATGTAGAAGACAAGTGAAGGAAATTTAGAATCTTGAGCTTGTGATTGAATAGTAAGTAGTCAGTATTGTACCAGTTTATCAGAACCTTATTTGTTGATGTTAAAACATTGAGCTCTTGAAATCTCAGTGTAAAATATACCCTTACAGTTTGTATTTATATGTCTTAACCTATTTTTGAGACCTTTAGAACTTACTTAAGTTTTTACATCCTCAGACCCTTACATACTTTGGAACATCTTTGTAGAACATCATAACGTAGACCATGCATGGTCTTTAATCACTTACCAGAGATATAAATAGTTAATAGAGAACAGTTATTGTAAAACTAGTTCTTTTTGTAAAAAGTTATACCTGGACACTGTTTATCCTTTAATAAGAGTGTAAACAAGGCAAACCTGTCTGCCCCTTTTCTAAAAAGGAAACATGGTAGTTTAACTAATAAAGTAACAAGGTAGCTGTAGCCCTAGGGGAAGGAGCTGATTATATGCCGTTTTCTAGCTGACAAGGCTGCAGATAACATACCTGTCAGTGTCAGAAATCTGAGGAACAACTTGTATGACAGAGACTAGTCTACAGTTCTTTACCTAGACTGGTATCTCACACTCCCATAGTTTTCATGGCATCTTTTGCAGGGGTAGTAGAATAGCAGCTTTGGCTGCCAGACCCAGAAAATGAAAGGCTTTTCTGTGGAGCAGGAAGGGAGGGAATCACTTTACTTTGTCTAGACAAAGTGATGCAATCACCTCTCCAGTGTTCTGCTTGTCCAGAGTTTGGATAGAGCCTTGGCTCCAGGAAAAGCATTGGGACAGTCTTTCCCAGTGGTTAGAATTATCATAGTCCAGGTGGAGTCATCCATTGCTGTGTCCCTTGTCTTCTTGGAGATTTAGGTGGCCACTGCTAGGTTCTGGGAGTCTCTGTCTGCCATATGAAATTAAATATCAAATATTTTAAATGCCATATTCTGCAAATCTCTGACAGTTTGAGGGCCAGTATTTATTAAGTAGAGTCTTGAACCTTTTAAGGCTTAGCTATTTATAACAGTTTATAACAATGAGAGCAACTACTGATTTCAAACTCACATAGTATCAAGGGAAGACTTATAAACAGTCCATAAAGAGATTGAGAACTTTCCTGATGCTTACATAGTGTACCATTGTAGAACATAACATTTCCCAGCATGAATAAGCTTACAAAGATAAGGACAACTCAACAATATTAGCAAAAATGTGCTTATACATTTTTAACTATAGTTTAACAGAAACTTTAAAACACTCTCTCGTAGCTTAAACAAGCCTAAAGTAAAGAGAGCATTCTCTAAGCCAGTGGTTTTAAGTCCTTTCCTTAGGTAAATATTTTACTGTATCATTAGATAGTCTCTGGGGTTATGATGTGGTCCTAATTTTTAACTTTTTATTATCTGTTTATCAAAATTATGTATTAACAGACATTTTTATTAAAAATTTTAACTTTTAAAATTTCCCACACTTATAAATTTAAACATTTTAAAAGCTATTTTGAGAAAATATAACCCGTTCTTAAATTTTCTGTAAAACTCAAATTTCCTTTCTAATAAGTTTAAAATCTCTTAACTATGTGTTCTGGTTATATCGAAATAAAGTACTATTTTTATTTCAAGAGTGAAGACACAGAACATAATCATAATTTGCATAAGACACTAGGAAGTTTCAATAGTATAAACAATCTAGTGTCTCCAAAATCAATAGCAAGTGGATTACTTTTATGTTAGAGAGTTTCGAGTTAACAAAATATATTCTTGTTCATGAATGCATGGAGGTGCAGTGTTAACACCTTATTAATAAGCATTGTTGCAAATTTTATCTTTTATAAACCTGGTTCTTAAGAGAGGACGGGAATTATTTTTAAAAAATCTTCTACCAATTTAAGAGTATCTAACATGAAAAACATGCACATCTTTTATAAGACAGGGTGATTGCCTGTTCAGTGTCTTACTGTCAAAATTTGTATCTTATAAAAGTCCTTCACAACCCTTGAGGACACAAATGTGGAGCTATGAGACAGAAAGTAAAGTCTTTCTCTGTTTCCTATGGGACCAGCATTGAACACATACATTCCTTCCAACACATCATTTCTCCTGGTTTCAGAGAGAGTAGTAAGCCATGTGAACCTCAGTTCCAGATAATAAACCTAAATCAGCCTAACTGAGGAAGTATAAGATCTCTATGATGAAACCTCAGAAGACAGGAAATCTTTCCAAAGTTCATGGTGCAGCAGGTTAAGAGTCTCTGCCATAGTCACTATAGCCAGTGAACCTCCATCAAAATGTCAAAGCCATAGCCAGATGTGGGAGGAATACCTGTAATTCTGGCACCCAGGAAGCTGAGACCAGAAGCCTATTAGTTAGAGGCCAATTTAGGCTTCATGACATTATGTATGGAGCTTAAAATATTTTAAAATTCTTATGGAGATACAAAACAAAACCTTCAGGCAGAACAATGATAAGCATAAATGAACTAAGATCAAAGTATTTAATTATCTAACTTCAAAGTATACTAGCAACAAAAATAAGATATTGACATAAAACCAGATGTAAATCAATGGGAAAAAGCTTAGAATCTAAATATAAACTCATGCAGCTTCAGTCAGAACACTGAGGAAAATGTAACCTCATACATACTAGACCCATATTCCTTGTACGTCACCAAAAATGTAAAAATGTGTTACAAGTCACGATGTAGGAACTGAAGCACTGAGAATGTACAAACACAAAGCAGGGGACAAACAACTCAGGACAACGTGGTCATAAGAGGAAGATCCTATCAAGACTGAGCTGAAAACAGCCTGAGCCAATCATAGTCTGGACCTGTGCTGGAGAAATGCAGGAATAAAACAGCTACAAAGCCACCTGAAAACAGGGCTGCTCTTGATGTCACCTTGTCACATAGCAGCTGCAAAGAGCCACTCTGAACCCACAACCCAGTCAACATATAGGCAAACTATCTGAACACTTTCTATAAGAAGCAGCAAAAATAACCAACAAATACAGAAAATTGTTCTCTATTTTTGGCCACCAGGAAAAAGTCTTTTGAAAAAAAAAAAAAAAAGAATCACACTTTCAGCACTCTGCCTCCAGGGATATGCCATGTAGGAATCCTTGGATTCTGTCATGAAGGGTGTTCAGGAGAGAACTAGACTCCCAGTAAGTGGCTATGAGGCCTTTAAGGGAACCTAGATCAGTTCTAGATGTGTTGAAGTTTATAATGTGGGTTAGATTAGATAAGGCATAGGGTTATAAAACAAGGCATATTTAAGTTAGGGACCCCATAAAACTTTATTTAAAAATAAATAAGGGATGTTGCACTCTCTTGTTCTCTGCCTACACAAGTCGTGAAAGCAGGGCACTAACTTACTAGCAGGCAAAGCACACACAGAGAGATAAAATAAATCTCTGGTATGAATTGATCATTCACAAGAAGGGTCAGGGAGGCATTCTCAGCTGCCATGTGTCATGGGGAGCAGAAGTGTTTTCAGGGGGTTTTGTAGTTGTTTTCATCCCGCCTTTCCCAACACAGGTAACACCAGAGTGAGGAGATTTATTCAGAATAGGATCTTATTCTTCTAACTCACAGAGCTTCAGTCTTACTAACTAGGAATTCTTGTCAACTGATGAGCACTTTCTACAGGGTGAAAGATATCAATGCCTGATTCAAACACTGGGGTTTGTGCATGTTTTATATGCTTGACATGCAATTTTGCAAGCTTCCAGCCGTTTGTTTGTATTAGGAATTAAAGATTGTTTTAGATCTCTGTCCTGAAGGTGTCTAATAACTAAGTAGACTAGGCTGGTAGAGACCAGGCAGCCTCACTCTATTAGGAATATCAGTTATTGCCTTTCATCTCCCCTGACAAATGGGGTGATGTGTACCTAAGCCACTGCATTGTAGAAAGCAGAGAATGTAAGAATGTAAATTCTTAGCACATAATGAAACATGCTGTAGCTTGTATAGTAATCCCAGTAGTGTAAATGAAGAAGCCTGGAATAAAACGAAGTATTTAGTCAAAGATTAGAATGTAATAAAAGTTCAATACTTAACACATCTGAAAGCACTGATGGACTTGTCAATTCTCTTCAAAGCTTGTCTGTCTGTCCATCTGTCTGGGACTGCCTGTTTCTTTCCAGCCTTCTGTTCCTTTTCATAAACTTTAATTAAGTTATGCCTCTTTTTTCTGACTGAAATGAATACTGTCAGAGGAAGAAGGCACAATATTATTACAGATTATTGGAAAGTCCTTTAGAAAAGTATGCTTTTCTCCTTTTTGCTTTTTAGTTATTCTTCTCTCATACAGTACATCTCCACAATAACCTCACCTCCCTCAACTCTTCCCAGCCCCCCTCACCTCCCCTCTCCTCCAGATTCACTGCTCTTCTGTTTCCTGTCAGAAAAGAGCAGGCCTCCTAAGAATATCAAACAAACATGGCATAACATAATGCAATAAGATTGGGCATGAACCTTCATGTCAGGACTGGATGAGGCAACCCAGAAAGAGGAAAAGAGTCCCAAAACAAGATCAAAGAGTCTGAGATATCCTTATTCTCACTCTAGGAGTCTCAGAAAAGCCCTCAGAGAAATAATCACAGCATATATGCAGAGGACCTCGCACAGACCCATCACAGGCTCTGTGATTGCTGCTTCAGTCTCTAGAGTCTCTATGAGGCCAGGTTAGTTGACTCCTTGGGCATTGTTCTGGTGTCCTTGTCCCCTTTGGCTCTTAGAATTGTTCCTTCCAGGTGAGGAGCTATGCAGCCTAGTCTCAGATCAGCATATGAACCAGTCCAAAGGATTCCCTAGGCACCAGGCTTCTGATGAATACTCAATTGGCAAGAACCAGTAAAACACAGGACAGCTTAGGAATTAAAAAATCCATGCAGCTTAAAGTCTCTTTTCACTCTCTTTTTATATTCTTTGGGCAGTTTTTAGTTTTACTTTATCAGACACATATGTAATATCTCTATTTTCTCTGAGATTCTGTTCTTTTTGGAATATTTTACCCCAAGATTCATCAGGGGACTAAGGCTTCTCAAATCTCTTATCTGGAATTGCTAATTACAATTATTTGGGGGAAACTTTTCTGGTTCTATAAAGACAGTTAGGTACACATGAAAATACAATACTTGGAACATTAACCATGCCTTACAGTTTTGAGAAGGAGAGTAAGGCCTAAATGCACAGAATAGAGTAAAAAGCACCAGGAATACACACAGCTACAACAGTTTAGTGGAAATTCCCTGGACATTAAGCCCATAGAATCAAAGGTAGGATCTGGGATGCACCAAGAGGAAAAAACTATAATGTAAAATATGAGATGCATAAATCCACCTTCACTATACATAGGGGCTTGTATTGGGGAAAGATGTATGGCTGGGGAAAGAATGCCTTAATAAAGTCTGCCTCTTACAGAGAGATTGAGATTTAGGGACCTTCTTGTGGAAAAGAAAACTGTATAAAAATGTGTCTTGCAGGGAAGAAAAAATTTTTTGGGTTTGAATATTGTTGTCCTCAAAACATTGTATCTATATCTATTATTTCTTAACTTTAACTGCACATGATGCCAGCTGATGGAAGTGCTGCAAGACTGGGATGTGTGTGATGACTGGTTACCTAGTCAGGTCCACAACAATGCTGATATGTAGCTAAGCCTGCAAAAATGCTGGACTCTGTGTCTAGCTTAAGGATATATGGGAGTGAGAAAGTGTATTTGTGCAAGCATAAAGGGGATTGATGGAGCTTTTATATCGATTATGGTGTATTTCTAAAAACATTATATATTTCTTAAACATCAGTCAAAGAGGCCAATAATCTGTTCATGTAAGCCTGGTAGAAAAAAAAAAAAAAAACCAAACTCTATTAAAGTATAAATAAAAGCAGCTTGAGCTATTTGAGACCACTTGAGTGAAACTCACCTAGTGGTCAGTCAGATTTTTCTTGCCCTGGCCCCTTCCTTGTCTCAGGACCTGAACCGGAGCTAAAGCTGGACCCCAAACTCCTTGTCTTCCGTGGGGTTCCTTGAGCTATGTCTAATAATGGGCTATGAGTCTCTCCATTGACTTCTTGGTGCAACAGTACTGCCTCTAACTCCAGAAAAGTAGTTTTAAAAATAGTCTTTGGAAGGAGGACCAGAGGGAGGAGGAAGAACAGGTAGTAAGGACAAGTACAGGAAAATACAGTGACACGAGCATGAAAATGTCTTAATTTACACAGCGATAAGAAAAACAGCAGCAGCGATAAAATAAAAACAAAACAAAAGAAAGAAAAACCAGGTGGCTTTGTATTCTGATAGAAGGATAATGTCCTATGTGGACTGGCTTCCAAATCAGCTGAGGCAGGGAAATGAATCTATCAGGCCCAGCTTTCTCAAAGTTAAATATAAGGTTATTGATCCTTGATTTATTATATTAGAGTGAGATCATCTTGGATTATATCAACTCAAATCCAAAGTTTGTGAGTATATTTTTAATTTTTTTGTTGTTGTTATAAAATGTCTGGGTCTCTCTTAGGCTAGTCTGCCTAATGCTGGGATTAAAGGCATATGCTGCCATACCAGGGATACATTTTTTTATCTTTGTAGTTTTTCATAGCCCTCATCATTGTCTGGGAATACAATGAAGATTCTGACTTACAAGTTCAGTACACGTGTCAAGATGGGGAATTTAAGGACAGATTCATAAAAGGTATCTTCTAGCTAAATATTACCAGGCCTGGGAGTTTTCAAGCAAGCTAGTACAGATAAATTTTTTGACACAGGAAATGTAAAAATTCTCCAAATATGAAATAGATGGATTAAATTTGCTGACCTCCATAAAAGGCAAAGTGAACTTTGAGGTTAGAGAAAATGGACATTTTCCATAGAAATTTGAAGTTTATATTTATTTTAGTTATTAGAAAAAATGGGGGGAACATTAGACAAAGATTCACCCAAAACTCCCTCATGGTGGCAGGAAATGAAGCAGCTATGTGTTCCTGGTGTCACATCTCCTGGAATTGGCCCCAGTTATTTTAAGTGTCAGAAAAAGAACAAAGGTGACCAGGCTCAGCCTCTCTGCTTTACTCCTTGACTTAGTCAAAGAAAGTCAGATGTGTCTTTCTGCAAAATGTGGCATGACTGTTGTGGGATATTGCGATTAAAAGAATGTGGGCAGTCTACTCACTAAGTGATGAGGGGCAGACAGGCTCTGGGTCCTTCTGGTAAGTGAGTTTTCCCAGGTCATATTTGTACCTCAGTGTTTGTAGAGCACTTGTCACCATGAAGAATCCTCAAGACACTAACACATCAGAGTGTCAGAGAACAGGAAGCCCTCTGCAGAACCTCAGTCCCTAAAGTACGGCTTTCCCTCTCCCTCCTCAATTACTGCAATGTTTGTCTCAAAAGTTACTTCTGGATTAACTAGGTTTTCATTACATTACAGAAACATGTGATGTGAGAAATGGACAAAATGACAAGGTTTCTATGTCTAGAGTTTCCCTTGTCCCTGATCCCGTCTTTACCTTTCTAAGATAAGTCTGCAAATCAGAATAGAGACCTGCTGCTGATACAGAATGAACTCAGTTCTCTTTCTCAAGTTCTTTGTTGTATGTGGATTAATAAATGACATCCAACACTTTACACTCTATGTTCTGATGACATCCCAACCACACTCCTCAGCAGAACAAGATGTCATTGCTTCATCTGAACACATTTCAGGTCACCATAATTTGCAATAAGTGATGGATTTACTCCCTATTCGTTAAATAAATGGTATCACCAAACCAGGTGGATATCCCTTTCAAACTCAAATTCTATCCTTACACCGCTATAATCCTTAAAATACAAAAGCACTCCTGATACCCATGCAGCATAAACATATTTGGGGTAAAAATGAAGGAAAAGTTCTTTATTGTCTTCACCCTTGCCTCTTGAATTGGAAATTGAATCCTGGATGAACCAAGCTGCCTCATCATATTTTCATGAGTAAATACAAATATAAAAATAAAAACTTTAATTTTCCCTGATAACAAAAGGGCAGAATTAATCTCAATTTCTTCTTTTGAAAAATTTTCCTCATACACAGTACATAAATTTTTTTTCTCTTGCCCCATTGAGATGGTTGCCATGTTTTGCTTTCATCAAGGCAATAACTCTCCATTGTCTTAATGAACCTAGAATGAATCCTAGGAAAGATTATGAAGTCTGTAAGATATGCATATATTATTGTCATTTGTGCCAAGAAAAAAAGTAGACATTATTTTCTCTCACTTGACTTTCTGAAGTATTTTTATCATGGAGAAACTGACTGCAGAGAGAGACTCAGGTTAGGTTTTTTGTTCTTCGGGTTTTTAAAAATTTATTGTTTGGTGATTTTTACATCATGCACCCCATCAAACTCAGTTATCAGTCCTCTCAGTTTTATACCCACTCTTATGATCTACCCATTTACAAAAAAGTCCATTCATGTTCCTCATTTAGTTACTAGAGCATAATTAAACTCTCTGTAGCCAGCCCCTTAAAAAAAAACAAAACCTTCCTCACCCAAAACCCTGCCAGAGGTCATCAATGCAGAAGTGAAACACTGTGTCATTTAGCCATGTTCTAGCCTTGAGCTCTTGTATACAATGACATCTTTTTTTTTTTTTTAAGTCCAGTAATGAGTGAATACATCCCCTGCTTACTTTTCAGGGTTTGTGATACCTCATTCAGGAGGATATTCTCCAATTCTATCCATTTGCCTGCAATTTTTAGAATACCATTTTTTATTATTGCTGAGCAGTACTCCATTGTGTAGATGTATCACAGTTGGTAAATCCATTCTTCAGTTGAGAGCCATCTGGGTTGTTTTCAGGTTCTTGCTATTACAAATAATTCTGCCATGAACATAGTTGAGCTAATGCTTTCGGGGTGCAAATGTGAGTCTTTAGGGTATATGCCTAAAAGTGGTAGTGCAGGATCCTTGGGGAGATTGATTCCCAGTTTTCTGAGAAACAGTCATACTGCATTCCAGAGTGGCTGAACAAGCTTACACTCCCACCAACAATGGAGGAGTGTTCCCCTTGCTCCACATCCTCTCCAGCATAGGCTGTCATCTATGTAGGGGCCTTTTGTGGGTTTTTTGTTTGTTTGTTTTATTACTTATAAATTCCTGGCCTTAGCTTGGCTTGTTCCTTTTTTTCTCATTTTAATATTTTCTTTTTTATTCACATATTTATTATTTTACAACATGTACCTCATCAAACTCAGTTATCAGGTCTCTCAGACTCATACCCACTCTTATGATTTCTCCACTTACAATAGTGCACATTCATGCTGCTCATTTACTTACTGGAATATAATTTATACTCCCTGTGACCAGACCCTTAAAGTAAACAAGCCTTTGCTCACCCACACATCTGCCAGAAACCATCAATGCAGAAGTGAGGCACTGTGTCATTTAGCTATGTTCTAGCCTTGAGTTCTTATGTACAATGACATCTCCTTTTAAAAAAAAAAAAAGTCCACTAATGAGTGAGTATATCCCCTGCTTCTCTTTCTGGGATTGTGATATCTTGCTCAGGATCATCTGTGTTTTTAATCTTAGCCATTCTGACAGGTGTAAGGTGGTATCTCAAAGTTCTTTTGCTTTGCATTTCTCTGATGGCTAAAGAAGTGGCTCACTTTTACATGTGCCTTTCAGCCAATTGTAGTTCTTCTGCTGAGAATTCCCTTTTTACTTGTGGAACCCCATTTTTATTGGGTTATTTAGGGTTTTGGGCTCTAGTTTCTTGAGTTCTCCATATATTTTCGAAATCAATCCTCTGTCACTTGTAGGGTTGGTAAAAAAAAAAAAAAATTTTCCATTCTATAGGCTGTTGTTTTGTCTTATTGTCAGTTTCCTTGGCCTTACAAGAACTTCTCAGTTTCAGGAGGTCCCAATTACTAATTGTTCTTCTTAGTGTCTGTGCTACTGGTGTTATATTTAAGAAGTGGTCACCTATCCCAATGCGTTGGAGGGTATTTCTCACTTTCTTTTCTATCAAGTTAAATGTGCCTGGGTTATGTTGAGGTCTTTGATCCACTTTGATTTAAGTTTTGTGCAGGGTGATAGGTTTGAAACTATTTGTATTCTTCTAGAAGCTTCCATCCAATTATGCCAACACAATGTGTTGAAGTTACTATCTTTTTTCCTTTGGATATTTTTGGGCTCTTTGTCAAAAATCATGTGCTCATAGGTATGTGGGTAAATGCCAGGTTCTTCAATTCTATTTCATTGATCTACAGGTCTGTTTTTATGCCAGTCCCAGGCTGTTTTTATTACCATAGCTCTATAGTATAGCTTGAAGTCAGGGATGGTGATGCCTCCTGAAGTTCTTTTATTGAGCAGGACTGTTTTGGCGATCCTGGGTTTCTTGTTATTCCATATAAAGTTGAGTATTGTTCTTTCAAGGTCTATAAAAAATTGTATTTTGATTTTGATGTGTATTGCATTAAATCTGTAAATTTTGCTTTTGGTAAAATGGCCATTTTTACTATATTGATTCTACCTACCCAGGAGCAGGAGTGGTCTTTTCATTTTCTGATATCATCTTTAATTTCTTTCTTCAGTAACTAAAAGTTTTTGTTGAAGAGGACTGCTACTTCTTTGGTTAGAGTTACATGAAAGATCACCAAAAGAGTCTCTGTTAAAACAAATTTAGTTAATCTCCTAGGCGTAGCCAGGAAAGTGCCTCTGAGGATCTTGGAGGGAGAGGAACTTGATCAAGAGATCCAAATTCTAAGAGAACTTTAGAATGTTCTATATGTACAGAAGCTTTCTAAGGTAGACTAGAGGAAGGAGAATAATGTGCTGCTATGTATTGTTTTAGCATTAGGGAAATCTGTGACTGGAGTCTGAAGTTACAGCTTCTTCAGCAGAGCAAGTTGGTCCTGGACTGAAATAAAATTATTCTGATCCTGGATGGTTATGGATATTGCATTGTTTCTGGAGTCCTGCAGTCAATTTTTAATGTTCCTTTGCATTTACCTATATCTTTTCCTCAACCTTGTTAATATTTGGGTAACTGATTTTAGACTTTTAGATCAGAAAGGAGTTTGGTGTTTCATATCTTAGAACTTCAACAGCACTTCTCCTACATAGACATATTAATATGGGAAAACAAATTAGGGCAAAGGAAAATGTGATGTTAGATCCCTAGGATTTTTAGATATTCTCATTAGTTTGAGTGCTAATCTGAACTCAATATCTTTTATTTCCTAGTTATTACTACATTATTGCTTTAGAGTTTTCTGTTCAGCAGGCTTCTGGAAGCCTCAATTGTGTGGACCCTGGCTTGCACCTAGAACTGGTAGCAGATAGCACCCAGCTTTAGTTATTGCCTTTTGACTTCCATCCATTTGATATGGGAGACTAATCTCTAGTGGTACATTGATGGAAGCAGTATATAATCCTGACTGTTCAACATCTAATGAATTATGTAATAATCTTCCATCACAAGTATAGAAGTGGTCATTAATAAAGGTAAATTACTGAATGATCACTATAGAGTCAGAGGTAGGAAGCTGTTAAAAATGATTTGCCCTTACCAGGTGTGGTGATTCATGCCTTCATCCTATCACTCTGGAGGCTAGGCAGGTGATATTTGGGTGGCTCTGCTTTAATTGTTGGACTGAGTCTTAGTTGGAGTTGCTATTAGTATGATGAAACACCATGACCAAAATAACTTGTGGAAGGAAGTTACTCACAGTTCTAGATAATAGTCCATCATCAAATCATTGAGGGCAGGAACACAGAGGCAGGACCTGATTCTGAGACAATGGAGGATGCTACTGAATGATTTGACCCTCATGACAAGCTCAGCCTGCTTTCTTACAGAATCCAGGACCTCAAGTCCAGGGAGAACACCACACACTATGAGCTGGACCCTCCCACACTAATTAAGATGTGCCTTATATTCATATCTTATGCAGCTATTTTCTCATTTGAGGTTCTCTCCCCTCTGATGACTCTAACTCATGTCAAGTTGACATAAAACTAGGAAGTATAGAGTGTACCTGAAAAAACTATGCAGTTTGACATAATATTGGAACTTAAAATGCCATTCAGTACTATAGAACAGGGCACATAGCTGAGAGGTGAGAGTTCAGGGAGTGAAGTCTGCTCCCTGGGATGGGAAGAACACAATCCGCTCAGTCCACAGCCAGTGTAATAGCATCAGGGGAACAGCGAAGACCCTAGAAGCACAGCTCAGTGGTCAGAGGTCAAACTGTCTTCAGCAGTGGGGACTTGCTGGCAGTTTGTGAGGAGCAACCTATAGTCTTGGAAGCAGCCTGGGTTATTTGGGTCCATTTGGGCAACAACTCTTATTTTTCAATTTCTATCTACCTTGACATATGTAATGTATAACTTAGTTTTCCTGTTCCTAGATTCTTCTTTCTATAGAAAAGATAGAATTCTGGTTTCCTCAAAATCTGTCATTTTAAATATATAGAAGTATGTTTAGCTTCTATTATGTACCAGCTGCCCATGTGCACGTGCACACACACACACACACACACACACACACACATATACACCATCGTGCAGTGCACAGAGTAAGAGCCACAACCTTGAGCTTATCTCCCAAAGCAACCCAGTGGTGCATTCTTTCAAGAACAAAATAAACCAAAGCCTTTTGAGATTTTCCCTTAAGGTTTTCTCTGAGTACAAAGGAGGCTCTACAAACAGCAGAGGGAATGTCAGTATCTGAGGGCAGAGGAATAAATCTACTCATGACATGGTCCTTTGGTCCATCTCCTTATTGTTATAAGTAAAAATCACTGCTGTTCTCTCTTTCTTCTACCATGAGTCTCCACAGTTACTAGTTTTTATACACAGTCAGCAGTTCTCTGGCCAAAACAAGGTCATAAGTCTTGAATTCCTTCAGGTTCATAAAGGCAGATGGTGGTTTACACTAGACAGTGTTTGTCAAGCTTTATGACTCAAGGACACAGTGACTTGTAGAAGCCTCAGTGAACTTTTAAAAGGAACGGGGTGAAATGAGAGGGAGAGATCTTAAATCTAAGAATAGAAAAGGGGAATCCTTGTATAATACTTCATTGCTAAGTGTAGTTAGATAAAAAGTTAATCTATAAACTAACCTGAAAGTAACAATACAGAGTTGGGTTTTGTTAGTGCAAGAATAGTGCTTCCCTATCTGCTGGCAGGGTACGCTAAAAGCATGTCTGCACTCTATCTATATAAAGGCTGGCTTTGGGTGTCTAAAAGTGTCTCAGATGAAAAACTTTTGTCTGGACATTTAACACTGACCAAATGCCTGCCAATGAAGAGGATTTTAGGAAGGCAGACCTCTGAATTTGTCTGGTCCATGTTTGGTACTTGCTCAGAAAGAAGAATCTCCAGTGCTGAGAATTATTTATTCTACTTCTGTCTGATGAGGGATTTGAGAAAGAAATTCAGAAGAATTGGTCCATGTGTCAGAAGTTCATCCCTTCCAAGTCACAGCCTGACTCTTTGGGATGATGCAAACCACTCAGCAGATGCGGAAGCTCTGCACACAGAAACAGTTAGTTGTTTATTTTCTCACCTCACATCCTTCTTCTCAAAATAATTAAACCCTAATTAAGCTGCAAATAATTTCTAAGCTAAACAGTTATGTGGAGAGAGCAGGAAGCTGTACATCAGGGACTGGGGCTCTGCAGAGACCTTTCTTCCCCTGACTCTGTGACAACATGAAACTTGAAGTCTGCATACCTGACATCAACCAAGAGCCCCACACACCCTGACAGTACAAATATGACTTGGCAAGGGTCACCTTCCCAGAGCTGCTCCAGAGCCTGTCTGCACCACGGAGGTCCAGGTGAGTTCATGGAGGTAAGATCTTTGATTCCCCTCAGCTGTGCCATGGAGCTTCATTAAAGCAGAAGCCTCTCCTTGACTAAGTCAGAGAGCAGCTGAGGGGCTCTGTGATCCTCAGGACCTACACTTTCTTCTGGCCCTGACCAGGTTGGTCCCTGGCTCCAGAAAGATCAAAGGAGATTAGCTCCTGGAGATACAGAAATGGAACAGAAATGCTGAGGCTTTGCTATCCATCCTCAGGCTGGAGGATCATGACAGAGCCCTGGCTGGGTCTTTATTTAAGGTTAGCTTTTTAAATGAATCAATAAGATAGGTGAAATTTTCAGTTGACTGTCAAACCTTAGTGGAAATCTTGACACACTCTTGTAACATCAGCACTAGAGAAACTGAGACAAGATAATTATTTTTCAAGATATTCTGGTTTACATATGGAGACTGTCGCAAATATAAGTAGATATATGAAACACAAACAAAAATTCTTTTTTAAAAGTATAAGTTTGCAAGCATTGTGACTTCAACAAGTCACTAGTGTTTTAACATTTGTAATTTAACTTTTGATGCATTTTCACTTTTCAATCATTGACATACATTTCACAATAGCTTTATAGCTCCTAGTTTAAAGGTTTTCTGTCTGCATCCATTCTCAAAGTTTCACACCTTTATTACATAATATTATATTTATCTTAAATTCAGTCATTGTATGTCTGGTGGGTGTAAAAATGTTATACCACCAAGTGTAACCATTATTAACATCTTAAGAATTCCTGCTATGAAAGATCCAGGCTGTGAACTAGTACATCCTGAAATAGCTCATCTTAAATTTATCCCAGGCTAAGCAGCAAAGATCAATAATGTTTCAGTTTTGTCTGCTTTCTTTTTCCTTTTATAGAGAATCAGAATGGATAGATGTAACATATCTCAGCCTCTTGGGCATTAGACTCATTATACTATCACCCATCAATTTAAACACAGTCCATGCTGTCTTTTGAATTACTTTTCTTTAGCATTTCCCAAATAATGTGGAAGATAAATCTGTCATTCCTCCTCTGACAGTCTCTTCAGTACAAAAGAATCACTTAGTAGAAGATCAAAAGTTGGTCTCAAATATGACTTAAAACTTAGAAAAGAAAAACAAGGACTAGGAAAGTAGGAATCTCCAGGTAAGCAAAGATTAAACAGCCATAGAAATGTTAATATATTCCATCAGTACTTGGGTGAATGGAAAGTAGGAATCTTTACAGATTCCAATCACTAAGAAAACAATTAATTATTATTATAAATATGTTGATAAATGCTGATATACTTTCTACTAATATCTGGAGCATATTTCATTTGTACAGATATTTAGGGTAATACTGTGATTTTTTAAAAACTCACTGATACAAGTAATGATTACCTCTTTGCTAGAAGAGCAGTTGAAAGCAATGCCTAACATTTCTAGAGTCCTGAGACCACCTGGACACAAACCTGGGAACAAGGCTTTGGTGGTGAAGGTCATATGTGATCATCTGGACATAGACATTTAAGTGATTCTGCGAGTTTAACAGGAAGGAGGGTAGTGGACAGAGGCATTCCAGGTACTCAGAACACACAACCCATGCAGCCACTGTAACATTGATTCTTCTTATTCTAGAAAAGGTGCCCAAAGCTTACCACAAATGCCTAAGAAATGAGAATGGAGCTCCAGAACATGAAGAATAATATTATTATACTTGGGTCCAAGTTCTTGAAAGAGCTCAGATTCTTGCATAAAAATGCAGCCTGCCTGAGAAACAGGTTGGATGAAAAACAGGCTGCAAAACCAAGCTGCAAAATCACATCCACTGAGCATCTTGGGATCTGAAATATCTTGGACTAGCACTTGGATGATACTCCCTCCAAAGGAACACCTGACCCAGTCTTGATGTTGGGGTGAGTAAAGCGGATCTGCCTGGAGTGAATGCTGAACTAAGCTACCTTGGGACCTTGGGACCTCCTGCCCTTGCTGGGGAGGACATAAAGAGATGGGGAGAAGAGAGAGTGACTGGAAGGGGCGGGAGGGGGAAGGAAGTTTGAACAAGGGGATACATGGATAAAAAATATGACTTTATTCATAATAAAAAATAAAAAATTAGCTTGATATCTTAAAAAAAACTGTCATAATTGCTGTTTAAAAGACTCCCATAGAAGCAAATATCGACATGAACTATTACATATTACATAAAGCCTCAAATTACTGTGTTCCATGCAGTTGAAATATAGGACTCATAACTCAAAAATTGTACACATCTCATGGCAGTATATAACATCTTCTAATACTATTCTTCATCATCATCCCCTAGTCTAGATCTGTTCCATGCTTCCTTATATGTCCTGAGATGACTCACCAGGGATACAGATGCCCTTAAATCATCCACTAGGATCACAACTTTCTGCTACCTGCTTTTCTTTTTTGGGGGGGGATTTTTTTTTCCATTTTTTTTTCTTCCTTCTTCATTTTGTATTTATCAAAAAAAACACAGTAAAAAGAATTTAAAATGTGGAAGAATTAACAATAACTATACAGAGGATAAGAATGATAAGCATGGCTTATCAAGGGAAGAAATACAAATAAGATTGCTACACCTATATTTTCTTTCTGTTCATCTTTCCCTCTGAATTTTTTTTTCCATCCCTGTATATCCTTATTCAAGGTCTCTTCCCCCTCCCAACACATCTGGTCATTTTTTTCCTCTGCAACTCCCCATCCCCTCCCTGGGCAGGGAGCAGACAGTCCTATGGTCCCACTGACCCAGTAATGCTTAGATCAGTCTCCACTTCTGGCCAAATCCAGTTCTT